>PVIY010002743.1:0-123132 GCA_004026745.1 Myrmecophaga tridactyla | reverse complement strand
CTTCTTGGATCTGTAATTTTAACTCTTTCATAAGAGTTGGGAAATTTTCAGTGATAATTTCCTCCATTAGTTTTTCTCCTCCTTTTCCCTTCTCTTCTCCTTCTGGGACACCCACAACATGTATATTCATACAGTTCATATAGTCTTTCAATTCCCTGAGTCCCTGTTCATATTTTTCCTTATATTTTCTCTTTTTTTTTTGCCAGATTTCAGATGTTCCGCCCCCCAGTTTGCTAATCCTATGTTCTGTCTCTCGAAACCTACCATTGTAGGTTTCCATTGTTTTTTTCATGTCTTCTACCGTGCCTTTCATTTCCATAAGTTCTGTGATTTGTTTTTTCAGACTTTCAATTTCTTCCTTTTTTTCATTCCTTGCCTTCTTTATATCCTCTCTCAATTCATTGATTTGGCTTTTGATGAGGTTTTCCATGTCTATTCGTATGTTCTGAATTAATTGTTTCAACTCCTGTGTCTCATTTGGATTGTTGGTTTGTTCCTTTGACTGGGCCATATCTTCAATTTTTCTAGTGTGATTTGTCATTTTTTTGCTGGCATATAGGCATTTTATTACCCTTATTTGTTTATTCTGGAGATTGTTTTCACTTCTTTTACCTAGGGTTTTTTGCTGGATGAATTTGTTGTCTGTCTGTGCTTTGACATTCAGTTCAGCTTTTTCTGGACCTCTAGCTTAGGTTTTGTTTAACAGAGGAGAATTTTTCAGTTCTTGTTTTCTTCTTTCTTGCCCTTCCTGTATTATAGACCCCAGCTGGATTTTCCCAGACCAAACAGGCCTCCTGTCAGGAGGAAAGAGTCACCTGCTTCAATTTTCCCTGAGGGTGAGACCTAGCAGGTTGAAAGACTTTCCTGTGAAGTCTCTAGACTCTGTTTTTCTTATCCTGCCAAGTATATGGTGCTTGTCTGCCTGCAGGCCCCACCAGCATAAGATGATGCAGTACCTTTAACTGCAGCAGACTCTTCCTGCTGGGGGCATGGTTGAGACAGAGGAGAGATTGTAGGCTGGTTTTAATGGCTTCAAATTACCAAGGCCTGGGGTCTGAATTCCTTGAGGGAGGGATTCCACCTGTGTTGGGCTTCCTCCCTCCCCTGGGAAAGGCACAGGCTCCTGACAAACCCTTAAACAAGCTTGTTTCTGCCTATGCCTGGGGCAGTAGCAGCCTTAGAATCCCTGCTGCTGTATCCAAAGGCAGTCAAGCCTTTGTAGAAACCCAGCCACAAAAACCTCTGTTTATTTTTTTTCCTTTTTCTGTCAGCCCTGCCCCCTTGGCACCAAGGCAAAAATCAGCAACCTCCCCTTTGACCAGGTTCACCTGAAGTGGGGGCCTATTTTTAGTTGTCAGAATTTGTCAATTAATTCCACAATTGGCATTTGGTTGTGCTCAACCCCTGCTGCTGGTAAAGTCTCTTTCCTTTCCCCTCTGGGAAGTAGCCGGTTGGGGAGGGGCACTGGCCACCATGGCTTGGGGAACTCACGGTTCTGGGGGGCTCACAACTAGTCCAGCTGATTCAGACTGGGTTATACTGTGTGTCTGGTTACTGACATGGCCCCAGGAGCTGTTCTGTACAGTTTCTGGTTATTTAGTAGCTATTCTGAAGGATGAACTAAATTGTGCACCTTGGTAAGCTGCCACCTTGTCCTGATTCCTGCATCACATCCCCACTCATATTTTAACCCAAACAAAATCAGTTGTATTCCTAGTCTTTTCTTGGAGCTTGTGGATGATGGAGTAGGAGACCTAAACACCTAACCATGTGGTGATGGATTGGGAGAAGTATGGAAGGGACACTGCTGTACAAAGACAGCTGCAGAGTTTTATATCAAGTGCCAATGGATTTTGAATTTTACATGTGTCCAGAAATTCCAAACTGCTGTAGTTGCTTCCATCTTTCTCAAGAGCTTTCTGGAAATCTGCATCCTTATATCTACTGGCAGTTCTTGAGACCTGGTACTTAAATTTATTGCTCTTGACTCTCCTTCTCCATCCCCAGCCTTTTGCCCTAGTATAGTACCATGTGCTTAGGAAGTTCTTAGGAGAAATTTTTCAATTGTTCATGAATGTCTAGGTCTAACATGTTATTTTTATGTCCTATATATGTATTTGTTGAATGCCTTGTCTTTCTTAAATTAGAACACTTTATTTGAAAGAATAAATGAGCTGGGAAATTCAATTCTATTTTTTCATCATCTGAAGTAGAGTATCAATCAATTAAGTGCTTAATAAATGCTATTTCACAATGAATATGATAATGATAGTCATAGTGATTCATTATGCCACTTCCAATACATTCCAGATTTATATGTAGTTTGTTTCTATATTTCTATATTTCTTTTTGACAATGTTATGATGAATGTTCTTGAAATGCCTAGAACATCTCTGCTCACTTGTCTTTGGTTTCCTTAGGACAAATCCATATTAATATAATTTCTGGGTCAAAAGGTATGCACACTTTAATTTTTGGCATACTGTTACCTACTTACATCCAGAAATGTTTCCTCAATGTGTACTTTCACATGTTAAATGAGGGCATGCAATCTAATTATATAGAAGTTCAACTTTCTCAGTATAGACTGAATGATTTTTCTGCTGATAAAATCAAATTTAACCATAAGTTTGTAACTATTTTCAGAATGCTTTTAATTCAATATAGGCTTGAAATTAGACAGATCTGATTCAAATATTCATTCTGATGTTTGTCAGCTATGGCTATTGGTCACAGGAAAGGTGTGTTTAATGCATTTTTCACAGTTTCAATGAGTATTAAATTATATAAAGTTTATAAAATTATAAGAAGAATATGTAGAACATAGTGTGCTCTCAATCCATGGATATTATACTTGTTTCTTTCAATACCTGAAATTATGTCAGTAGCTTGCTAGTCCCCTAGTTTGTCTATTTAAAAATTTGATATAAGTTCAGTAAATTAGTGGTACTCATGTTGTCCAGTTATATTTTATGGAAAATGGAAGAGATATAAAAATGTTAAAGTTATTTTGGAAATTTTATGGTCTATAATTTAGATTTTCATGCTTATCAACTGTTTGGCTAAGGTTGGATTATTTGACATGTGTGAAAAATCTCACAGGTACAGTTCTATATAAGGAATTTATGGTTGCATATATAGAGAGCTTAACCATTCACCATTAAACCCTGAAATGTCCTCCCTTGGTATTATCAGGTATTCATATTTCACAAAAATGAAACCAATGGCAACTGTTATCAACCTTCTTTTGGCCAGACCCCAAAAGCAGGTCTCCTATCCTCTGTCTCTTGCATCAGTAGAACAAAACCAGATTCAGTGAAGCAAAACAGAACTTCATCCTTTGGCAAAAGAGTGGAGAAGAGTGGGCTCATGTCCAAAATGTAACATCTCACAGAAGAGAAGTATGTGTAGTTATTTTATAGTAGGGCAGGCAATGTGCATACACTAGGGTTTCATCATTTGTTCTGATCTTACACAGGCCTTGGTCATACTGGAACATATTTTTACATCCATTGCATATTCAGAAAATGCCATCTAAATCCTGCTCAGAATAATAGACTCTCTAAATAAAGTTTACTATTATAAGGTGCCAAGGTAACATAGGGTCAGGGTTTAAGCTTAAGTGTATCTGCTCTGGGAAGGAGGCTTACCCATCTGTAGCAAACATGAAGAGGGGTTCCTATTTCATTGGCTGGGTACTATTGTTTCAATGCAGAGTTGTGGGGTAATGGTTGCAGGAGCTTCAGCTCTCAATTTCTCCTTGCAGATTTTGCTTACTCTATTTTCATGGAAATAAGCACAACTCAAGCAGAGACAAGTTAGATGTAAGGACTATTTTGCTTAAAATATATTAATATTTCAAGGTCCTGTACTGTCTTCATCCTGGTGACACAATATTTTTCAACATGGAAACGAATACACATACATCAAATATTTTCTTGTCATGACAATATTAATGTTATCCTCATACTTAAAAATGTGAAGTAAAATTTAGGGGCCAAATATTCAAGCTAATGATTCTATGGAGAACCATTTCTAGTGCCTCAAACACAAAATGATTGTTGTTCTAATGTAAATAATAAAAGACAGCTCTGATATCATCTGCAATTAATTTCTGGCGTATTCTACTAGACAGATTGCTTCACTGTCAAAAAGAACCAATATGTAATGTAATGGATTACTATAAATAGGACATTACATAATCTCATGGTATATATGAATGTTATCAACTTGAATAAATTTCACTGGATATTTATACTAATTATTCTTGTTGGGCCATTGATTTTATATTTGGACATAAATTAAGCACAATTTTATACAGTACTTGCTACATGCCCAGAACTATCCTAGGTGTTAAAGGTGATACAAAAGAAAAACATAAGCAGGCATTTTCCCAAAGTAACTTATAGTTCACTTAGGAAGACAAAACATAAAAAAAGGAGGGATTAGAGCAGTAAGGGTTGAATTCTAATTACATATTATGTTACTGTGTAATGGGAGCTCATAAAAGACAGAAGTTTAATTTGCACTAAAGTAATTGAGGCAAGATTTTGTAGAGGATATAGATCTTAAGTGGACCTTGAAATATTAATATATTTTAAGCACTGGGGTTTAGAGGAAGGCATTTAGCCTAAATCACAGTATGAGTAAAGGTATGGATGTGGTAATTAACATAGAATGCATAAAGAACTTTAAATGACTGTGTAGCACAGCTTGTTTAAGAAGAGATGAATATATAAGATTATATAGAAATGATAGAATAAGAACACTGTGGGCCTTTGAACATAAAAAGAAAACTTTTTCAATATTATTTTAAATATAATAGGGACCCCTTAAATATTCTTGAACAGTAGAGTGACATAAAAAGAGTATATATATATATATGGGGGTTGTTCAGTCTGTGGGAATTGAACCCGTGGCTCCCACATGTCAGGTGAGAATTCTACCAGTGAGTGACCCCTGAGTTGCCCTAAGAAGAGTATGTTTTTAGGAAATTAATACAATTTGAGTTTGAATAGAATTCAAGAGAATCATGTCATACTAGATTCAATGCTCTAATGTATAATATTCTAGAAACTCTTTGAATATTAATGACCTATTTTAAACTTTGTTATACATAGTAACTGAGTTTAATACTATACCATTCAAATATTTTGGGAAGATGGTGAGTGAAGTTTGTTTTATCTGAAGTTTTTTGTAGATTTTCATTCCTACCACAGTTAGAAGTATTGAACTCTAGATTTATATTAAAGCTCTCCTGTAAGATAAGTACAGTGAATCATATATTTTCATTTTAATAACATCTGAAGGAATACCTTTTCTAGCCTTATAAGACAATGCCAATTATGGAAATTTAATAGTGTGAATGATACATACAATTATTTTACTTACAGTGACCATGAGAAAAAAATCGCAATCTAAACAATGGCAGAAATATAATTCCCTAATATTACTGAAAATGTGAAGTCCGAACTCATTAAACTCTATATATGCATAAGTAGCTACTGGAACAATAGACAGCTAACTATGCAGAATTATGTAGGCAAGCACTGTTATGTAAGACAGATGTTGGCCTTCTTACTACCCACTAGAAATGAAAAGCCAGCTTAGAGGCATGTGCATTGATGACTGTTTGTGGAATTAGCATCTCCATAGGAAAAAAAATAAAGAAATAATCACGCAGCAGTTCTTTGGTTATTGTGTTTTTATAACGTACCTGTATGAACTGAGTATGAAAGGAACAGAGTTGCAGTAATATCATGGGGGTGGCAGAGGTAAACTGTCTAAACACAGTCAAATAATTGAAATGTTTGGCAAGAGAAAATGTTATCATTGCCAAAACTTCATTCTAGGGGCAAATCCAGGAACCATGGCATGTAGTAAAAACTAGATTTGCTAATTCCTGGAAAGCTGATTTAGAACTTAGCTCATTCTCCACTTCCCTCTGCTTTATAAATTGCCAATGACAACTTTTATTCCTTAGGTCAAGAGGACAAAATCACAATCTGTTCCATTTTGTGGCTATGTTTCAAATGGCTTCAGCACATTGAAGAAAGATTAGTGAAGAGGACACTCTCTCAGGAAATTGGACACCACTCCCTCCCAGGAGAGTTTAATAGTCTGCATGTGGAATTAAACAGAAGCAGACAAAGCAACCATAATCCCTAAGGGAAAGCAGCAAAAAGATTGAGTTAAACTGGAAATCTTTGCCAAGGGCTTGATTTTTTAGAAAATGGCACTTTTGGAAATTTTTTCTCTAAAAGACAAAAAAAACAAAACCCATGGGGTTGAGGTAAATAGGTGGATGTGTACCAGGATTTAGTGCAGAAAGCCATGATGGAGTACCTGGAAATGCTTATAAGTTCATTTTTATGCCAGGGGAGTAAACTAAAGAAATTGGTTTACCCTCTATTCACATTGTGCTAAGTATCTTGTAAACATAGGCTATTGCATGTTTGGTGGATATAAAAATAAATAATTTATTGACTTGTTCAACTTTTTTTAGTGGTTTTGCATGTCAGTCAACAGTTAACAAAGTAATAGCCTACTACTCTGAACATTGCACTGTGCCATAGAATCAAGGAGATTCCACATGGTATATGATTAGGTCAAATATTCAAGAATTCACCAGGTAAATAAAGACACAAGAAAAATATGTATGGGCTGCAAGGTTGTTGATTATACATTCCAGAAAAGGACACAAACAGTAATACAAGATTTCTGAAGAGGAATGAAATGATCAGAGAAGAGTTAAAATAGTAGATGAGAATGTAACAAGAGTATAAATGATAGACTGGTTATGTTATGAGCAGAAAGGAGGATTCATATTAAGAACGATATGGAAAAAGACAGATGGGAACTGGGTATAGAGTTCAGACAACAAAAAGGAAACCTTTCAACAAGTAAGAGAATATGGAGCTCTGGCTTCTGAAAATTCAACCGAGAAACTTGGGAGGTACTTGTACATCTGAGTTACATGATGAAGATATTGTTTTTGGAAGAATAATATATATTAAAGGACAAAATGGGGAAGGATGGGAATAGGAGAGCTGAAGACAGAGTGGTATGTTGGGCATAGTACAGTGATTCCAGCGTGTGATAAGGCATGCTATTGACCAGAGACATGGGAGAATAATTAGAAAAGAAATTAGAGATATTGCATGGGGAAAGCATTATCTTATTCCTCTCAAAGAGCTCTATATTTGGAGCCAAGAATCTGCATGTTAAATTGGCAAAAAGTAAAATAGCTTTGTGACCTGTATGTATTTTTAATCAAAATGTTAAAACTCTCCATTCTAAATACATAGGTAATGTTTAAATAGCAAAACTAATAATTTTAGTAAACTTTTTAAAATATAAAGGAATTAAAGTGTTTTATTTATTTGTATAATAACCAATCAGGATTAGTTTTAAGTATTCACCTTTTTCATGTTCTACTATTATTCACAATATAAGGCAAGTATTTTTTCTATGTCTTAGTGAAGTTTCATAAAACTTACTAAGTTTGTATCAGTTTCTAACATTTTATTCCTTGTACTTTCAATGCCATTAATCATCACTGAGAATTCCTTTAAGGTGACTTTTTTCCTCATGTCACATCCCCTTAGACATATTTATATTTCTCTCCTTTTATGTATGTTTATGAAGTGAACCTTCACCAAATTCCTATGACTGCATGTCAAGAGTTTCTCAACTGGCAATAGTGTCAACATTCCCAAGGTCATCTTTTTCTTCTATAAGTTTATTGAATTTCCATTGGAATGTCACTTCCAATGTTATCACTTTTCTTTTTTATTTTTTGAGAAGTTTTAGGCTTACAGAAAAATTATGCAAAATATACAGTTACCATACTCAGGTTTCTCTTCAAATTGCATAAATCTTTCACTTTTTACTAAAGATTTCCATGGAGAGAAACAATAGAGAGCTACAAGACTAATTTTTTGAGGTCTTGCTTTGGTGAGACCAAATATAAGCTGTCAAAAACAGAAACTTAATTTATTAATAAACAAACTTCTAAAGAAGAAAAAAAATATATACACAGTTACCATGTATCCCCAACTCATACACAGTTTTCCTTAGTATCAGTATGTTGTATTTATGTGGTGCCTTGTAACAATAGATCAAACGATATTATTATAATTATTTTGTTGACTATAATTCATAATTTACATTAGGGTTCCCTGCTTGTGTTGTGCAGAACTATTTTTTTAATATTTTTATTCTAGTACTTTATATACAGTCTAAAAAACTTTTCTTTTATTTACTGCACTTTCATCTTTGTTGGCCATTTCATTTTTTCATGATCTACTGTTGTAAAATTCCACACATGAGTTTGTCACAGACAAAAAGGAACACAATTATGCACTTATACTCCCTGTGCAATATAGTACATAAGGTTTGAAAAGTCAATTCACTTGTATTTTCCTTCACATAAGTAATTTACCTCTCAAATTCTCTTGGCATGCTGAAGTAGTGTCCATTACTGACAGTACCACCCAGAAACTTTCATATTATTTACATTATGTTTCAAGAACAAAGGGCAGGAAATGTGGTATTAGCTATGCAAATGAATGCTTAGACCTATAGGTTTGACTGTGTGTCAGATCATGAATGAAAAAGGTGCCCATGACTCTAATACATTTTATATTAATTGATGATATGAAAGGCATGCTAAAATGAAGAGCCCTCTTGTCCAGTTCTCATAATGGTACTGTAAATGGTAATTTAAGCATTTGCCATTGGTGAGATTGCCTAAAAGATGTTTATAGTGTAAGAAGAGTAGAGGACCCTGTTCTGAGCCTTGAGCAATGCTAGTATTGAATGTACTGTAAGAGGAATTTGTGCTGATAAAAGATATCAAGAGAGGGGTGGACCACAGTAGCTCAGCAGGCAAGAATGCTACCCTGCCATGCCAGAGGACCTGGGTTCGATTCCTGATGCCTGCCCATGTGAAAAAAGACATCAAGAGGGAATAGTATTTTATAAAGGTAGGTAGAAATAGAAGAAAGTGTGGAATAACCGCCATGGATGTAAAAATCAGTAATGTAAATTTATGTTGAGAAGTAAAGTAATATATGGACTGAAAAGTGACTGTATTAATCAAAATGGAGAAAGAAATTTAAATAGTATAATCGTGGTGGAAACTAGATTATAATTTTTTTAAAGAATTGAGTGAAATGTGGAGGAATTTGAAACAGCAACTGTACAAAGAACTCTCAAGACTTTGGAGAAAGTTTGGAGAGTAACTGGAGAAGGATATGTGTATGAGGGAAGATATATAAACACAAATACACACAGAACATATGTACACACAGACATTTAAATTAAACCTTTTATTTTGAGATCATTGTAAATACACATGCAGTTGTAAGAAGTAATACAAAGAGATCTCATGTACCTTTGACCCAATTTCTCTCCATGGCAACATCTCACAAAACTATAGCACAATGACAACCAAGATATCAACATTGACAGAGTCAAGATACAGAAGAATGCTATCACTACAAGGATTTCTCCAACTACCCTCTATTGCTGCACCCTCATTTCTGACCTCTGGCAATTGCTAACACACTCTCTGTGTCTATAAGCCTGTCATTTTCACAATGTTATATAAGTGGACTCATACAACATGTGACCTCCTAGGAGTGATTTTTTTTTAATCAATATTATTTCCTGGAGATTTAACCAAGTTATTCTGTGTATCAAGAGTCATTCCTTTTTGTTTTAGTATAATATTCCATGGTAAAGTTACAACTTTTTCTTTAACTATTTATATATTGATGAACATCTAGCCTGTTTCCATTCTTTGGCTATTGCTAATAAGGCCATTATACACACCCATGTGCAAGTTTTGGTGTGAATATGAGTTTTCATTCTCTAGGATATATTTCTAAGTGTACAATTGCAGTATGTATGATAGCTTCATTTTTAGTTTTATAAGAAACTGCCAAACTATTTACCAGACTTGCTATAGCAATTTACATTCTCACCAGCAATATATGAGTGATCAAATTTCTCTATTCTCACCAGCATTTGGTGTGGACACTATTTCTCATTTTGGCTATTTTGATAGATGTGTAAGATATTTCACTGCATTATTAATGTGGATTTTCCAAGTGACTAATGATGGTGAATAACTTTTCATGTTCTGATTTGCCATATGTATATACTCTTCTTTCATATTTCTGTACATGTCCAACTTTGAATGTTTTCATTGAATTTTATTTTTAGTTTAATTTTGTTACTACTTACTAGCCCAACTTGAATGACTTTATTCAGTATCACCAAGTGAAAAAGGGTTTCAGTTCCCCATTTGATCCATCTGCCAATGTTGATGAGGATGAAAGTGAAACTTAATGGTGATTTGCCCCACCCACTGTGTTGATTCCCCATGCTGCTAGGTGAGAATGGAAATTCAGGTGGCCAATAAGCTGCTGACTCTAATGCAGCAGGGAACCAGAGCACTGCCTGATTCAAATGAGTGAAAGATGGAAGATCAGTTCTCATTTGGCCCTCATAAAACACAACCTGATGAAAGAATCAGAATGAAGTGTACATTAATTTATTTACTTATTTAAAAAGTGACTTTAGTGTGTGTAAGTGTTTCTGGGAAAGAGCTTGGCAAGAAAGGGGAAATGAATATGCAACAAAGGGAAAGGTAACTCTTTAGTATGAAGTTGACAAAAAGATGGAAAGAATAAAATTCAGAACATAGAAAGAATCATCGTAGGCTTAACTCCTCTAATGTAACAAAATGAAAGAAAAATATAGATGCAGATCAAGATGCTAGCACACTTGATAACAGGAATTTAAATAAAAGTTTCTGCTTTAACTTATCTTTTTGGAGTAAAAGTGAAAACCTTGGCCCATTCCAAGTCAATGTGGTGAAGTGAGATTTTGAAGAACTCCATGCCCCACAAAGAAGCTTTGAATAATCATCAAAACCTGGCAGAAACATCTTTCTCAGAGCTCTGGAAGACAGTTAAGTGGTTCAGTAACAGGGTTATTGCCAAATCAAGAAGAAGGCAACTTAAAAGTTTAGGAAAACCTGCTTGCAGTGCCCTTGCTTGTCCCTCCTCTGTACCCATACTAGTTAAAGCATAATTGTTTCGTTCTCTCAGTGCATAACCCTGATACTTATTTTGAAAAGAAAAGAACAATCCTCATGCAAACACCAGGTGCATATATGCCTATGCTTATCTGTCTTTTGGTGATCTGAGAGACTGACCCAGCATATTAATCACAGATTCACCATAAAGGAATTTGCCCTGCATATAGGTGGTTTACAGCAATCTCCTAAAATGCTTTAGAACAGTCATATAATAGCTGCCTAGGGCAAAGTTTTGCTAGCTGTGGGATATACAGTATGGTGCCTGAGACCAAGAAGAAACACAGTTTCCTGTAGAATGAGTCACTCCGACCCATGTAAACAAAGGAATTCATAGGGCCACCCACATATGCCAAGGATTAGACACACACACAGAATTTATCAGGGAGTCCTTACAATTTTACCTTGGTTTATTCTCTAAACACGTGGCATGGGTAAGCTCTGAATGCAAGCACTCACACAGGTCAATCTGTAAACACTGGAAAATATGCTCTTTTCCTGTTATTTTGTTGGTTACTGGAATTCAAGGAAATCTCTGGTATAAAGCTAGCTGGATACAAGCTTAAAGTACAGATACCAGTTTCTAAATTCCAATAGCACATTAAAATATCAAAACATCCCAGTTTCAACAAAAGATTACAAAACATACAAAGAAACAGTAAATTGTGACCCATGCAAAGGAGCATGATAAATCAGTAGAAATGTCCAATAAAGAAAAATAGACCTGGGACATACCAGATGAAGATTTCTTTTTTTAATGGATCTAAATATGCTTAAAGCATTAAAAGAAATGATGGACAAATAACAAAAAAATCAGGAAAACATTAGATGAACCTAAAGAGAATATCAGCAAAAGCATACAAATCCTGAAAAGAAACCACAGAGAGTGGAAGGCCACAATAAGACAAAAAATACTCACTACAGGAGTTCACAGAAGATTGGATCTGGCATAATAAAGCATCAATGCAATTAAGGTTAAGAAAATTGAGATAATGCAGTCTGAGAAGTAGAGAGAGAAAGGATGTAAAAAACTAAACAGAGCCTGAGACACCTCTAGGTCATCCTGATGCAGACCAATATATGCCTTGTGGGAGACCCTAAAGGAGAAGAAAGTGACAGAAGGACAGAGAAAATATCAAATACATGATGGCTGAAAACTTCTCAAATTTAATGAAAGACATGAATTATACACATTCATGAAGTTCAATGAACTCCAAAATGAATAAACCCAAATAGACACACAGAGATACATATATTAAACAAACTGTCAACTTCCAAAGGTAAAATGAGAATCCTGAAAGCTGCAAGAGAGAAATAAAGTTTTATGTTCTAGTGAGTCTCAATAAGATAATGTGCCAATTTTTCATTAGAAAGCATGGAGGCAAGAAAAGAAAATGTTCCCAACCAACAGTTCTGTATCTGGTAAAACTGCCTTTGAAAAATGAAAGGAATGTAAAAATAAAATTGAATGTAGAAAAAAGTAAAAATAAGCAGGAGACTAAAACATTCCTAGATAAACAACAGCAGAGGAAGCTTGTCACCAGTAGAATGAAATGTTAAAGGCAGTTATGGAAAGGAAAGGATATTAGATCAAAGCCACATAAAGTAATAGGGTCTTGTACTTCCAGGGAAGACAGCTGAATAGGAAGCTATGAGAATAAGTCTTCTACCAAAACAACTATTAAACCTTCAGGGACTTTCTGAAACAACACTTTTGAAGCCCCAGTGGGCAGAAGAACATTGTATAGTATCAAGGGAGAAGAAGTGGCTGATAAATTAAAACAAAAAGCAGTAAATTGCTTTCTCTGTCCAGTGGCTACTAGCACCCAAGCCCTCTCAAGAAAGGCCATCATGGGGTCCATTCCCTGTCTAGTTTACTGGTGACAGAAAGGGACATAAAATCCTTTCCCCCAACAACAGGGTGGGTACAGCTGATCAGTGATCACAGGTTTTGATTAGCAGCTTCAAGGAAACCCATTCTGAGACCAGCTATTTCTTCAACCTGCCCAAGAAAATGGCAGCAATGGCCATTGTTTCAGCCCCACCAGACAAAAGTAGCAGCAGTCATTGTTTCAAACCTTTCTTTGGTAAGGGCAGTGGCAGCCATTGTTTCAAATATCCCTGGGCCTGGGTGGCAGCCAAGGATATGTAAAGATGCTGTCTTTCCTCAGGGTTGCAGAGGAAAATGATCTGAAGGGTGGCATTTACTTAGAAAACCAGGAGAGCTCAAATTCGGGAAGCATTCAGAGAAGCTCTTGGGACCCTGTAGGATCCCATACCCAAGGTTCTTTGGAGCTAGTGCACCCCCTTCGTGGAACTCTGCCCTGTTTTGATTGAGATAGGCTGACATAGGAAAGTCCTTTATGAAGTGACCCTGCTCCAAGAATTTGCCCTCCTGGCAAAATCACCTTGAGACAACAAAGTGTAAAAAACTACAGAGATGAATAGTCTTTGACAAAGCCATGACAGCTTCAAACATCCAGGAGAAAGAGAGACAATCAAACAACTCTAAATGGAAGAACTCTGAAACAACAAACAAAAGCTCAGAAAAAGACTCAGGCCCAGAAAGACAGGGAAAACCCTGCATAGTGCTTTTGCCTTGGGCAGACTTTCATGATAAGAGGGCTGAAGCTCAAGAAAATCTGTTTTGTCAGCAGCTGATTACAAGACCAACAAAAAGATGTCTCAGGGATTAAATTCCAGAGTTAACACTTAAAAACATTAAAATGTACACTGTGCAACAAAAGAGTACAAGGCAAATGAAGAAACAGGAAATGATGGCTCATCCAAAAGAAGAAGATACAAATCCAGAAAACAATGAAGACCTGAATGTGGACAAGCATCAAAAATGATCTCAAGATTCTCAAAATGATGAAGGAAAATGCAGAAAAATAACTAAAAGATATGAGGAAAACAAGGAGTAAGCAAAATGAGAATTTAAGTATATAGAGAGAAATTTCAAAAAGGAAACAAACAGAACCACTGGAGTTCAAGACCACAGTAATTGAAATGAAAAAATTCCCAACCAGCTTTTATGAGCAGATTGGAACTGGCAGATGAAAGAACCAGTGAGCTTGAAGACAAGACACTTCAAATGGGTCAGGCCATGGTGGTTCAGCAGGCAGAGTTCTTGCCTGCCATGTCAGAGACCTGGGCTCGATTCCTGGTGTCTGCCCATGCAAAAGAAAAAAAAAACACTTGAAGTGAGTCAGGCTGAGGGCAATAAAGAACAATTAAATATTAAAAGCAAAACTAGCATAAGACAACTCTGCAGCACCATCAAACACACCAATAGTTGCATAATGGGAATCCCAGAAGGAGAAGAAATAGAAGAAAAGGCAGAAGGAATAGTCAAAGAAATAATGACAGAGAATTTCCTAAACTTAGTAAATGACATGAATCTCCAAGAAGTCAGAGAACACCAAACAGGATATTCATGACTAAAAATACACCCCATCATATACTGATCACACTATTGAATGTAGAGGAGAAGGAGTGAGTTTGGAAAGCCTCAAAAGGAAAAAAAAAGTCACATACAAAAGAATCCTAATTATTTTAAGTGGCAATTTCTCATCAGAAACCATGGAGGCAAGAAGGCAGTGGCTTGAAATACCTAAAGTGATATAGAAAACAACTGCAGGCAAAGAAATTTCTATCCAGCAAGACTCTCTTTCAAGAAGGAGGGAAATATTAAGTCATTCTAAGATAAATAAAGGCTGAGGGAGTTCATCACCACTAGTTTTGTCCTACAAGAACTGTTAAAAGGAATTGTTCATACTGAATGGAAGGCAGATTTGAAGAGGCAGAAGGAAGAATAAGTGAACTAGAGGACAGGACAACTGATTTCAAACACTCAAAACAGCAAATGGCAAAAAAAGATGGAAAAATTTGATCTGGATCTCAGGGAAATGATGGACAAAACAAAGCATGTGAATATGAGAACCATTGGTGTCCCAGAAGAAGAAGAGAAGAGTAAAGGGCTAGGAACATTAGTGGAGGATATAATTGGGGAAAACTTCCCAACCCTTATAAAGGACATAAATATGCAAGTCAAAGAAGCCCAGAAAACTCAAAATAGAATAAATCCAAACCAGCCTTCCCCACAACACATAGTAATCAGCCTGTCAAATGTTGAAAAGAAGCAGAAAATCCTGAAAGTGGCAAGAGAAAAACAATCTACTTCATACAAGGCTAATCACATAAGACTGAGTTCAGACTACTCAACTGGTACTATGGAAGCGAGAAGGTAGTGGTATGATATGTTTAAGATACTGAAAGAGAAAGACTTCTGGCCAAGAATTCTGTACCCAGTGAAATTATCCTTCAAAACTGAGGGAGAGATTAAAATTTTCACAAACAAATACTGAAAGAATTTGTCAACAAGAAACTGGCCATACAAGAAATACTAGAGGGAGTTCTGCCAGTTGAAAATAAAAAGAAAGACAGGAGAGAGAGGTCTGGAGGAGAGCACATAATTGAAGAGTATATAAATCTGAAAAATAAAATTCAAAAGATAAGATGGTGGATTAAAGAATTGCCTTTTCAGTAACAACTTTGAATGTTAATGAACTAAACTTACCAATTAAAAGACACAGATTCCCAGAATGGATTAAGTAGTATAATACAGTTATATGTTGCTTATAAGAGAGTCATTTTAGACACAAGGATACAAATAGGTTGAAAGTGAAAGAACTAAGAAAGATGTTCCATATAAGTTGTAAACAAAAGGAAGCAGGAATAGCTATTCTAATATGGGGAAAAAATAGACTTTAAATGTAAAGATATCATAACAGACAAAGAAGGACACTATATATTAAGAAAAGAAACAATTCACCAAGAAGAAATAACAATCGTAAACGTTTATGCTACCAATCAAGGATCTCCAAAGTACATTAGACAGACATCGAAAGGAGTGATAGATGTTTCAACAATAATAGTAGGAGACTTCAATACACCACTCTCCTCTATAGATAGAACAACCAGACAGAAGAAAATAGCTTACCATTTAAGGCTTCAGGGAATAAGTTGCCAAAGGTCACCATCTGCTGGAAGGCCTATGAAGTGCAGTCTGTGAGGCTGCTTTCCTGACCCTTTCTCTAGGACTACTCCAGGGTTCCCTGGATGGGATCATGACCATGGTTTGGCTGTGAAATACTGATGAACCAAATGAAATGGGAACCTTCAACATGAACCCAATCAACAGCAGAATCTTCAGCAAGAGAGAAACCAGCTTTCAAAATAACCTTATCAAGATAATCAGATGCCCAGAAACCCATAAAAAAAAAAGGCACATTAATAAGAAGAAGATACGGCCAAGCCAAATGATCAAATTAAAAATTCAGAGGAGATAGAAAATTTGGACTGCTTAATCAAAGGGGTTCAAAAAAAAATCTCCTAAATAATTTCAACAACATTGCTATAGGAGACAAAGGATGTTAAGAAGACACTAAGAGAACAAAAGAAGAATTTGAAGAATACATAGAAAAACAGAAGATCTTATAGAAATGAAAGATACTGTAGATGAAATAAAAAATATAGACAGGCACAATATAGCAGATTTGAAGGGACAGAAGAGGGGATCAATGAACTAGAAGACAGAGCATACAAAGTGGAACATAGAAAAAAATAAATGGAAAAAAATTGAAAAATTTGAGCTGGGTCTCAGGGAAATTATTTACAACACAAAAGTGAAAAAATATATGCATTATAGAATAGGCCTAGAAAGTGAAGAGAAGGGAAATGTGCCAGGAAGAATATATGAAGACATAATGACTGAAAATTTCCCAGCCCTTATAAAAGTCAATAATATGCAAATCAAAGGAGCCCAACATACTACAAATAGAGTAAATCTGAATGGACCCACTCACAGATTCATATTAATCAGAATGTCAAATCTTTAAGAGGAGAGAATGCTGAAAGCAGCAAGAGATTGGTTACTCCCCATATGTAGGGGAAGTCAAATAAGGCTAAGTGCTGACTTCTTATCAGACACCATGGAGGCCAGAAGGCAGTGATAAAAATATTGAAGAAGCTGAAAGAGAAAAACTGCCACCCAAAAATTCTTTGTCCGACAAAGTCATCCTTCAAAAGTAAGGGAGAGTTTAAAACACTCAGAGGTATATAGAAATTCAAAGAGTTTGTTAACAAGAACCTGTAATGCAAGAAGAAGTTCAGCCAGCTGAAAATAAAAAAGACAGGAGAGGGATGTTTGGAAGAGCATATAGAAATTATGATAATCAATAAGGGTAGCTAAAAGGATAAAAATAGAGAAAAGTCATAGATCTGACCAAAAAAAGCCAAATGATAAAATTATTGAAGCAAGGATGATTTTATAGTAATAACATTGAGTGTTAATGGATTATACTCTCCAATCAAAAGACAAACATTCAAAGAATGTAAAAAAAAAAATGACCCAACTATATGCTGTTTAAAAGAGACTCATTTTAGATCCAAAGATACAAAGAGGTTGAGAGTGAATGAAAAGAAAAAGATATTCCATTTAAGTAGCAACCCCCACCCCCACAAAAAAAGCTGAAGTAACTATAATAATCAGACTAAAAGACTTTAAGTGAAAAATATTAAGGAAATGTGACACTATAAATTGATAAAAGGGGCAATTCTCCAAGAAGAAATAACAATCATAATTATTTAGGCAACTAAACAAAGTACATCAGTCAAAACCTGGCAAAACTGAAGGAAATAATAGATATCTTTACGATAACAGTATGAGACTTCAATATACCACTATCTCCAATAGGTAAAACATCTAAACAGGATCAATGTGAACACAAAGGATCTAATATGATAAGTGAACAAGATCTAACAGAAATATATGGAAAATCACACCCTAAAACAGCAAGATATACATTCTTCTCAAGTGCTCATGGAACATTCCCTAAGATAGTCCACAAGCTGTAGCACAAAACAGTCTTGAATAAATTTTAAAAGATAGAAATTATGCAAAGAACATTCTCTGATTATAATGGAATGAAGCTGGAAATTAATAACAGCTTGAGAACAAGAAATTTCACAAATAAATGAAGTTTAAAAACACATTCTTAAACAGTCAGTGGGTCAAAGAATAAACTGCAAGACAAATCAGTAAACATTTGAAGACAAATGAAATTGACAACACAACATATCAAAACTCATGGTATACAGTGAAGGCAGTATTTAGAGGGAAATTTATAGCTCTGAATGCTTACATTAAAATGGAAAAAAAGACCTGAAATGGAAAACAACTGTACAACTAGAAAAACTAAAAAAAGAACAGCAAACTAATCCCATAACAAGCAGAAGGCAAAAGATAAAAAGATTAGAGTGAAAATAAAGGAAATCGACAGCAACAACAAAAGCAACAACAACACAGAATGAATATTGGATCTCTCTATGGGTTTTTTTGGCTGTTTCTTTGAGATCAATAAAATAGACCAACCCTTAGAGAGACAACATCACAAAGAGAGAAGATGCAAAGGAATAAAATGAGAGGGGTGTCATTAACATGGACTCAAAGGAAATAAAAAAATTATTAGAGGATACCGTGAATAACTGTATGACAACAAACAAGGCAATGTATATGTAATAGACAATTCCCCAGAAACACATGAACAATCTATACTGACTTGAGAAGATACAGGAGACCTAAACAAACCAGTTACAAGAAAAAAAGAGATTGACATTTGTCATAAAAAATCTTCAAACAAAGAAAAACTCAGGACCAGACAGCTTCACAGGCTAATTTTCCCAAGCATCCCAAGAAGAATTAACACCATTCCTGCTCAAATACTTCCATAAAATTGAAGAAGAGGGAAAACTACATACCTAATTATATGAAGCCAACATCACCTTGATAAGGAACCCTGCTAGAGATACTACAAGAAAAACAAAACTACAGACCAAACTTTCTAATAAATATAGATGCAAAAATCCTCTACAAAATATTTTCAAGTCAAATCCAACAACCTGCTAAAAGAATTATACCCTGTGAACAGGTAGGTCTCATTCCAGGTATCAAAGTACGGTGCAACACACACAAAAAATCAATTAATGTAATTCACCACATCAAGCAATCAAAAAGGAAAAACCAAATAATCACCTTGACTGATGCAGAAAAGGCATTTGATGAAATCCAGAATCTTTTCTTGATAAAAACACTTTGAAGACAGTAATGGAAGGGAACTTCCTCAACATGATAAAAGGCATATGTGAAAAACTCTGAGGAAGCATTGTGTTCAATGGTAAGAAACTGATAGCTTTTGATGTTAGATCAGAAACAAGGCAGGAATGCCAATACTGTCTCCACTGTTATTCAACATTGTGCAAGAAATTTCAGCTAGAGCAATTAAGCAACAAATAAATAATTGACACCCAAATTGAAAGGTAAAATTAAAACTTTCACCATTTGGAAGTGACATGATCCTATATTTAGAAAATCCCCCCAAAAAGCTATGAAAAACTACCTGAGCTAATAAACATATTCAGCAAATTGACAGTATACAAGATCAACATGCAGAAATCAATATTGTTTCTATATACTAGTAATGAGGTATCTGAGGAGGCAATCAAGAATAAAATGCTATTTACAATAGCAACTAAAAGAATCAAATATCTAGGAACAAACTGAACCAAGGATGTAAGGAACTTGTACACAGAAATCTACAAAGCATTGCTAAATAAATCAAATGAGATCTAAATAAATAGAAAGATATTTTGTATTCATGGATTGGAAGACTAAGTGTCATTAAAATGTCAATTCAACCAAAATTAATCTACAGATTCAATGCAATACCAATCAAAATTCCAACAGTTTACATTGCAGACTAGGAAAAGCTAATTATAAAATTTATTTGGAAGGGTAAGAGGATTCTAGTAGACAAAATCATTTTGTAAAAGGCGAATGAAGTGTCAGGATTCACACTTCCTGACATTTAAGCATGTTATAAAGCCACTGTGTTCAAAATAACATGCTATTGGCAAAAAGATAGACATATCAAATCAATGGAGTTGAACTGAGAGCTCAGAAATTGACCCTCAGATCTATGGTCAATTGATTTTTGACAAGGTTCCCAAATCCACTCAACTGTTACAAAACAGTCATGGAAATCCATATCCAAAAGAGTGAAATAAAGCTCCAATCATACCTGTGCCTATTTGAAAGGATTTATGTACCCTAGAAAAGCCATGTTTTAATCCAAGTCAATCTTATGGTAGCAACTGTTTCTTTTAATCCCTATTTAGTACTATAGGCTGGAAACTTGATTAGGTTATCTCCATAGAGATGTGACTTACCCACTTGTAGGTATTAAGTTTTGAATAGAGAGAGAAGCGACTCCACCCATTCCACATGTGTCTTGATTATTTTATTGGAATCCTTTAAAAGAGGAAGCATTTTGGAGAAAGCTGGTGAATGATGAGAGCAGCAGAGACACAAGAACTACAGAGTCTCCAGCCAGCGACCTTTGGAGATGAGGAAGGAAAATCCCCTGTGGGAGCTTCATGAAGCAAGAGGCCTGATTTGGAAGCTAGAATATTTCACCATGTTCACCATATGTCTTTCCAGTTGAGAAAAAATCCTGAAATTCATTGGCCTTTCTTGAGTGAAGGTAACCACTTGTTGGTGCCTTAATTTGGACATTTTTATAGACTTATTTTAATTGGGACATTTTCTCAACCATAGAACTATAAACTAGCAACTTATTAATTTCCCCTTTTTAAAAAGCCATTCCATTTCTGTTACATTGTATTCTGGCAGCTAGAACAAGAACCAATTCAAAAATGAATTCAAATGGATCAAAGACCTAAGGATCTCTGGTAAATATAACAACATGAATAAACATAATTCCACAACTACTGTATTATTTGTTTGTAACTCCACTTTTCACTTATATTGTCACACATATATCAGAAAACATCTATCCAATGCACAGTACCTACTCTGGTCCCATGAGACAAGCTGTGGTGGGTGCCTGCTTTTTGGCAGAGACTGGGGATGGCCCTCCTTTCAGGAAGAGGGGAGATACAGGGTGGACCTGATCTGACAATTTGTTGGCCAAAGAGACTCATTGGGTCCTGTTATTGCTTCGCTTTCCCCATGGAGGCTTAGAGCCTTCAGACATACACAGGCAGAGAGTCATGGCTGAGGAAGTGAGCCAAGCTGCACCACCCCACCAGGCTTTTTTGGGACATGTGAGCCTGAGGATAAGAAGTGGACCAAGAGTACCATATGATGGGACAATCAAGAAAGTGCAGTCTGGCAAACTGTCTATCAGCTTGTTTTCAACAGATCTTCAAATAGACTTGAATCTCCTGCATGAGGTCCAGGCCTTGGTTTGGTGGAGAATTACTGACAAATCAAGAGCAAAAGGAGACCTTCAATGCAAACACAAGAAAATACAAAACCTTAGATGAGAGGGGGAAATCAAGTTACAAAATAACCTTATCAAGATAATCAAATGCCTTGAGTACAACAGAAAAAAACAAAGCACATGAAGAAGCATGCAGATATGGCCCAGCCAAACACCAGAGGAGATGCAGAATTTAGAACAAGTAATCAAAGACATTCAATCAAATCTCCTAAATAAACTTAATGGGTTGGCTAATGACATAAAGGATATAAATAAGACACTAAAAGAGCAGAACAAATAAGGGGCAGAAGATAGAATAAATGAACTAGAGAATAAGGCAACAGAATTCAAATGCACAAAAGGAAAAAGGCAAAAAAGATTGAAAAATTGGAATTGAATCTCAAGAAAATGAGGGACAGCACAAAGTGTACATCTAGGTATCACTGGAAACCTAGAAGGAGACGAGAAGAGTAAAGGGCTAGGAAGTTTAGTAGAAGTGATAATGGGGGAAAACTTCCCAACCTTTATAAAAGGCATAAATATAAATCAAATAAGCCCAATGAACCCAAAATAGAATAAGTCTATGTAGAGCTACTCCAAGACTCATACAATTCAGGTTCTCAAATACTGAAGAGTAGCAGAAACTCCTAAAAGCAGAAAGAGAAATGTGATTCATTACATACAAGGAAAACCACATAAGTCTAAGTTCAGACTGCATAACAGGCACCATGGAGGTGTTAAGGCAGTGGTATGATACAATTAAGATGCTAAAAGAGAAAGACTTCCAGCCAAGAATTCTTTACCTAGAAAAGTTATCCTTCAAAAGTGCAAGAGGGGCAGGCCACGGTGGCTCAGCAGGTAAGAACGCTTGCCTGCTGTGCCCGAGGACCCGGGTTCGATTCCTGGTGCCTGCCCATGTAAACAAAAAACAAAAAACAAAAAAACAAAAAAAAAGTGCAAGAGAATGGGGTGCAAGGGTAATTCAGTGGTATAATTCTTGCCTGCCATGGGAGAGACCTGGGTTTGAGTCCTGGCCCATGAACTTCCCCAAAAAACAAAACAAAAAAATAAGCAAACAAACAAAAAACCAAACAGACAAAATTCAACAAATGGGTGCAGCAATGACAGGACACTCACTTGGAAAAAGAATGAAATGTGACCCCCACCATACAGCATATGTAGAAAAGTGCAGGAGAGATTGAAATTTCCACAGACAAACAAATCAAAACAAAACAAAAACAAAAATAAAAAAAAATCCTGAAAGAAATTGTTAACAAGTGATCTGCCTTACAATAAATATGAAAGGGAGTCCTGTCAGATGAAAAAAAAAAAGGTAGGACAGGGAAATCTGGAAGATAGTACAGAATTGAAGACTTTCAATAAGGGTAATTTAAAGGATAAAGAGAGAGAGAGAGAGGGAAAAGTATATATAGATCTGACAAATAAAAACCATAAGGATAAGATGATAGATAGATATAAGAATTGCCTTTAAAGTAATAACCTTGAATGTCCATAGACTAAACTCATCAATTAAAACATACAGATTGCCAGAATGTATTATAAAATAGGATCCATCTATATGATGCTTACAAGAGAATAATCTTAGACACAGGGGTACAAATATATTGAAAGTGAGAGGTTGGACGTTCCATGCCAGATGTAAACAAAAGAAAGCTGGAGTAGCTATACTTAAATCAGACAAAAAGTCTAAATGTAAACATGTCATGAGACAAGGAAGGACACTCCATATTACTAAAAGGGACAATTCACCAAGAAGAAATAGCAAACATAAATATTTATGATCCTAATCAAGGAGCTCCAAAGTATGAGCAAATATTGGCGAAACTGAAGGGAGCAACAGATGTTTCAACAATAATAGTGGGAGACTTCAATGCACCACTCTCCTCTATAGATAAAACAACCAGACCGAAGATCAACAAGGAAACAGAGAACCTAAACTATGTGATAAATTAATTAGACCAAACAGAAAAGGCATATATAGATCATTACCCACCAAAAAACACCAGGATATATATTTTTTCTCTTTTCTTGTGCTCCTGGAACATTCTCCAATATAGATCATATGCTGGGGCACAAAACACGTCTTAATAAATTTATAAAGATTGAAATTACTCAAAGCACTTTTTCCAACCATAATTGGAATGAAGTTGGAAATAAATAACCACGAAAGAACCAGAACTTTAAAAAATATATGGAGATTAAATTACATACTCTTAAATAATCAGTGGGACAAAGAAGAAATTGCAAGAGGAATGGGCAAACATCTGCAGATGAATGAAATGAGAATACAGTATATCAGAATTTATGGAGTGCAGCAAATGTAGTGCTGAGAGGGAAGTGTATTGCCCTAATTGCCTATAGGAAAAAGAAGAAAGAGTCAAATTGAGGACTTAACTGCTCACCTGTAGGATCTAGAGAAAGAAGAAACTTACTCCAAAGCAAATAGGAGAGAAATAACAAAGACTAAAGTAGAAATAAATGAATTGCAGAACAACAGCAATAACAACAAAAAGCAATAGAAAGAATCAATAAAGCCAAAAGTTGGTTCTTTGAGAAAATCAATAAAATTAATGGACACCTGGCTAGGCTCAAAAAGACAGAAAGAGAGAGGATGCAAAAAAAAAATCAGCAATGAGAGGGGGGCACTAAAAAGACCCTGAAGAAATAAAATAAATCATAAGTTGATACTGTGAACAACTATACTCCAACAAACTAGACAACCTAGATTAAATGGACAAATTACTAGAAAGAAATTAACAGCCTACACTGAATCAAGAAGAAATAGAAGATCCCAGCAAAATAAGCACAAGTTAAGAGATCCAATCTGTCATCAAAAATCTTCCTACAAAGAAAAGCCCAGGACCAGATGGCTTTACAGAAGAATTTTATCACACATTCCAAAACAACTAACACAAATCCTGCTCAAGCTCTTCAAAAAATGAAGAAAAAGAACATTATCTATTTCATTTTATGAAGCTAGCATCATTCTAATACCAAAACTGGATAAAGATGCTTCAAGAAAGGACAAGTACAGGCCAATCTTACTAATGAATATAAATGGAAATATAATACACAAAATACTTGCAAACTGATTCCAATGACACATTAAAAGTATTATACACCACCCCCAAGTTGAGTTTATACCAGACATTCAAAGGTAGTTCAACCCAAGAAATCAGTGAATGTAATAAAACACATTAACAAATTGAAAGGGAAAACTCACGTGATTATCTCAATTGAGGCTGAAAAAACATTCAACAAAATTCAGCATTCTTTTCTGATAAAAAATTTTCAAATATAGGAATCAAAGTGTATTTCCTCAAAATGATAAAGGGCACAGATGAAAAATCTACAGCATCATGTTTAACAGTAAGAGACTGAAAGCATTCCCCTTAAGATTGGGAATGAGACAAGGATGCCTAATGTGATTGCTATTATTCAATATTGTGTTTGAAGTTTTAGCTAGAGCAATCTGGCAAGAAAAATAAATAAAAGCATTCAAATCAGTAAGGAAGGAAGTAGTATAATATTCATTATTTACAGATAGCATGATCCTATACTTGAGAAATTAATGACAAAATTTCTTGAACTAAAATACAAATTCAGCAAAGTGGTGGTATACAGGATTAATGTGCAAAAATCTATGTTTCTATACACAAGTAATGACCTAACTAAGGAGACAAAGAAAAAATTCCATTACAAAAAGCAGCTACATATCAGGTATTTAGTAATTAACTAAGTATGTAAAGGATCGGTACCCAGAAAACTACAAAATATTGTTAAAATAAATCAATATCTAAATAGGTAGAAAGATATTCTGTGCTCATGAATAGGAAGTCAATTCTACACAAATTGATTAAAACATTCAATGCAATATCACTCAAAATTCCAACAAATTACTTTTAGGACTTGGAAGATCTAGTTATCAAAATTATTTAGAAGAGAAAGAGACATTGAATAGGCAAAAATATTCTAAAAAAGAATAACAAAGTGGGAGGACAAACATTTCCTGATTTTAAAGCTTATTATAAAGCCACAGTGGTCAAAACAGCATGGTAATTGCACAAAGATAGGCATACTGATCCATGGAATTGAACTGACAGTGAGAAACAGACCACCAAACCTTTGTTCAATTGATCTGTGACAAAGCCCTCAAATCCATTGAACTTGAAAATCATAGTTTTTTCAATAAATAGCCCTACAAGTAATAGACATCAATAGCCAAAAGAATGAAAGAAAACCCTTACTTTACACCCTATACAAAAATTAACTCAAAGTTGACCAAAGGCTTAAATATTAAAGCCAGGACCATAGAATGCCTAGAAAAAAAAATTAGGGAACCATCTTCAAGATCTAGCAATAGGAAGCAGCTTCTTAAAATTTACACCCAAAGCATAAGCAATGAAAGAAAAATTGATAAATTGAAACTCCCTGGCATTAAATACTTCTTGTGCCTCAAAGCGTCTTTTCAAAAAGGAGAAGAGTCAATCAACTTAATGGGAGAAAATATTTGGAAACCAAATATCAGATATGGATTTGATATCCAGCATATATAAAGAAATCAACAAGTCAACAACAAAAAAGAAACAGCCCAATTATAAAATCAGCAGAAGATATTAATAGACTTTTTCTAAAGAGCAAATAAAAATGGCTAAAAGCATATTATGAGATTTTCATCTTGATACAAATTCAAATCAAAACTACAATGAGATATCATCTCACACCTATAAAAATGGTTGCTATTAAACAAACAGGAACCTACAAATGTTGGAGAGGATGTGGAGAAATTGGAACACTTATTCACTGGTAGTGGGAATGTACAATGGTATGGATGCTGTGGAAGACAATACAGTGGTTCCACAGAAAGCTAAATATCAAGTTACCTTACCACCCAATAATACTTCTACTCAGTATATACCCAGAAAAGCTGAAAGTAGTGACACGAGCAGACATTTACATGACAACATTCACAGTGGCATTATTCACAAATGACAAAAAATAGTAACGTTCTTAGTGCCCATCACCATATGAGTGAATAAACAAAATGTGGTATAGACAAATGATGGTGTATATGCCACAGTAAGATAAAATGAGTTCCCGAAGCACATGACAATATGGATAAAACATTATGAGGACATAATGCTGAGTAAAATAAGCCAGACACAAATGGAAAGATAATGTATGATTTCCTTCATATGACCCTGGTAAAGGCAAACTCAGAGTCATATAATATAGAATATAGGGGATTTAGAGATACACAGAAGCTAGAGATAGGTGAAGGTTACCCAATGAGGTTAAAGTTAAACGTATGGGAATGGATAGAAGTGATGGTATTTCGCTCATCAGTTTACAAGTTAAATGGACATATTGAAGGTGAAATTATTGTCAGGGGGTTTATAGAGCCATGTATCTCACAGATTAACACTACAAATATAAATAAGGTCTTGCATGAACCACTTCAATAACATGAGTCTTCTACAATGAGTCAATTTCACAGGGGTATAGGGATAAAACTACTACTGCATGCTATTGCCTAATATTTGACATGAAGACGTCACTTGTACTTCAGCAATAATTGGGGGTGGCAACAAGAATTAAGGGGAGTTTGAGATCTTCTCTCTGGTGAGGTGTGTTTATTTGATATTTTATCTTTAGAGCAATGAAAATTGTCTAAAATTGAGAGTGAAGATGATTGTACAACTGAGAATACCATGAGACATGGATTGTTTTTGTTGGACATTATCCATGATGCCCAAGGGATGGAGGTGGCCAAAGGGTACAATGACTGAGAAGGAGAAAGGCAAACTGTGGTGAATATATATGATGGACTATGGTGTTGCTACAGAAAGGAATGAAGTCTTGAGTCATGCAACAAAGTGAATGAATCCTGAGGACATTATGTTGTGCAAAATAAGCCAGAAACAAAAGGATGAACATCATATGGTCTCTTTTAGAAAATGTTTATTAGAAAACTGTGGCCTAGATTGTAACTTCTTATAGTTGTCACATTTATTCCTCAGTTTAATTGTTCTTTCTAGATTTTGAAATGCTATGCTATATGTATATAACCTGGAATTTCCCTGGAACTTTGGGTACCTGTGTGACACTTAAGACTCAGAGATAAAGTTCTGCATCTCTGAAAGTCACCATTGTTACATATAAGTGTCAAAGAAACCTAAAAAGATATCAGGCTTTGATTAGAGAAAAGAACAAACCAATATGGCTTGGACTAATGTAAATTAGAACACAGGGTGAAGGATGACACTGTTTGTAATTTGAACTTCACCTACTGTATGAGAATGCTGTGGTTTGATAAAGCTGTCAAAATGCAGTATACCAGAAATAGAATGACTTTTTAAAAGGGTATTTATTAAGTGGAAAGTTTTCAGTTCTAAGGCCATAAAAATGTTCAAACTAAGGTATCAAGTGAAAGGTACCATGACTCGAGAAAGACCGATGGGTTCAGAACACCTCTGTCGACTGGGAAGGCAAGCACTGCTACTATCTGGTCCTTTGGCTTGTGGTTTCCAACAGCTTCCGTGGAGCCATTTTCTCTCTGCATCTCCATATTTATGGGTCTTCTGTTAGCTCTGTCATTTCTGAGGTTGTTCCAAAATGTTTTCTCTTTTAAAGGACACCAGTAAACTAATCAAGGGTCCACCTTGAATGGATGGAGTAACACCTCTATCTAAACAAAAAGATCCTCGCACATCTGATTGTGTAACATCTCCATAGAAACAATCCAAAGTTTCCACCCCCAAAATATTGAAACAGGATTAAAAGAAACATGGCTCCTCTCACAAGATCAGATCAGGGAAAAAGACATGGCTTTTCTGGGGTACATAAAAGCCACAACGTAGCACAGAGACCAAAAAGAAAGAACTTTATTTTGTCCAAAACCTAAATTTTTAGTAGTACACACTCTAACTTAACCTTTCATGATAGTTCATTTAAACAACCCAAATACATGGAACCCAAAAATGGAAATGAGGGCTTGTAATTTTGTACAGCCTAATGTAATGCCCAGACACATCCCAGAGTGTATTGGGCAGATAATTAAAAAGTATTGGCAAAGTCCCTTGAAGGACTGAAGAAAAAATGTGGAACCACTAAACTTTCCCTCATAGGAAATCCCTGATACTCTTTGAAACACTAGGAAACTTGGGAAAGTTAATAAGCCAAACCCTTGATCTTGATGATTCCTCCTATGAAAATTGGTTCTGCAGTGGAGAAGCTAAGCCTACCTATAATTATACCTAAGAGTTAGTTCCAGAGAACTTCTATTGTTGCTCAGATGTGGCCTCTCTATACTCTAAGCCTAACTCTGCAGGTAACATCATTTCCCTCCTCCTTATGTGGGACATTATGTCCAGTGGTGTAAGTCTTCCTGGCATCATGTGACATGACTCCCAAGGATGAGCCTGAACCTAGCAGATAGCAGTGACTAAGAGAGTTCAAATATTATTGATTGGCTATTCTGTAGGCTACTCTTATGCAAACTTTAGTTAGATATTGCTAAATCCATGGTTTGCCAAGCCCAAAAACAATATAATTCCTTTTAATCCTAAGGGACACACTAAGGCTCTATCTGAGATCCTAAAACAGTTGCAGGCAGTAAGTTTATTTTTCAGAATTCTGTATGGTTCCTAGGCTGGATAAGTCCTGAAACTCATAGGTACCAGTCTCTCCAAGGACTGTCAACCAGTTCCATCCCTCATCCCATATTGTCAATGCCCCTTTTTAATGTGAAGGAAGTTAAAATGGACATAATCCAAATATCCCTAAATGGAGAAGTATGGAAGGTGAAGGAGAAGCTATAACAAAGAAGTTAGGATTTAACAAATGAATATGGCTAATGAATCATTTTATTGATATTTCTTTGTAGTCTCCAGTGTCTTGGAAAAGCTACAAGGATAAACCTGAAATTGCAAAATGATAATCCGTACTAAACTTAAAAATCTGTTTTATAACTACTTGTTAAACATACTTTGAAATTTGTTGCTTTTTTGTATTTATGCTATATTTCACAATAAAAAAGTATTAAAATATCCAGTAACACTAAAGTCTAGAAATTTTTCACATAAGTATATACTCTAATAGAACTCTAGCATAAGGACATAAGGAAATGTACAAGAATATTAATCAAAGCTTTGTTTGTAATAAAAAAATGGAAACAACCCTTTAAAAATGATAGAAATTGTATAAAGGAACCAAACAGTAATACTGGAGTTGAAAACCACAATAGCTGAAACTAAAAATTCCTGAGAGGGCTTCTACAGCAGATTTGAAGTGTCAGAAGAATTCAACAGTGAGTTCTAACAAAGAAAATTGACATGATTCATCCTGAAAATAAGAAGGAAAGATGAATCAGAAAATATGAACAGAGCCAAAGATACATATGTGTGAAACCATCAAGCATACCTTTATGCCATCCCATTATGAGAGTCCTACAAGGAGAAGAAGGGAAGAAGGACTATTCAAAGAAATAATGGCAAAATCTTAGTTTGAGGAATCCTTGAATATACACATTCAAGAATTCCATTGAGCTCCAAAATGATTAAACTCAAAAACAAAATGCCCAGACACATTGTATCCATAGTGATGAATGCCAAGGAAAATGAGAGAGAACTGAAAGCTGCAATAGAAAAACAACATGTTTTGTATAAGGGAGATTCAATAATTTTAAGTGCCAATTTCTCATCAGAAACCATGGAGGCAAGAAGGCAGTGAGATTACATATTTAAAGTTCTGAAAAAAATTGCCAACCAAGAACTTTATATCTAGCAAGAGCTTCAAAAATGAGAGCTAGAGAGGGGACAGGATGGTGATGTAGTGAGATCTGGAATTTAGATAGACTACCAGGGCAGCTGGCATATTGTCAGAAACTGTCTGCAAAAACTGTTTGGAGGGCTTTAGTGACCAGACCCATATCACATACCAGTCTGGAACATGTAGAATGGCCAAGATCCCTGTAAGTCTCCCAAGCCATGGAGGCTAGCACCTCTCCCACACTGGCATGGCAGGCTGGCTCAGAGTTTGTTCCTTGAGGGAAAGGAAATCCTCTCTAATAGGAGGAGAAAGGTAGCTCAGCCAAGCTCTAAATGTGAAATTAATTAACAAATTCAGACATCTTATTACAAACTCTGAGCAGATAAACCTGGAACAAGCAAGAAAGGAATGAGAATGTTTAGTCCCAGCAGAGAGAGGTTGGGATGATGGGGAGAAAACAGAGACTTTGGATGAGCTCAACATACTGGAAAAGCGGAATATAGAGCTGGGTACCAACTCCAGTTCATGATGGGAAAAAACAGGGGACTGGGGTATGGCTCTGAAAATAATATTTTTCTCTCCACTTTTGTTTTATTTCCTAACAGTCTATTACATAGAACTGCAGGCATTCTCAGGTTTCAGCACTGCCCCAGCCAAGAGCAGAATTAACATATGTCTGAGAGACAAAGTAACCAGTCTGTTGAAAGAGATAACTCCCTAAGTATAGTATGGTGAAAGAGATAACTCCTTAAGAGGAATATCAATAAGTAGTTTCTACTAAGGTCAAGGGAAGATATCTCAGCCAAGCTACATAGTGGTTTTAATCCTGGCCAAGAGGAGGCATGGTTGACACATAAAAAAATAAAATGAAATAAAATAATAAAGAATAAAGAGGTAGGATTTTAGTGTCAGCTGAACTAAGAGTAGTGGAAATAGGGACACACCAAACTTGGAAACAACTCCAGCTCTTGATTGACTAACTTTGGGAGCTGGGGAATAGCTCTGAAAAGGGATTTTTAAAATCTATTGTGAGGAGCTCATTAAAGAAAGCCTCAGGTATTTTCAATTGTCATCAGGACCCAGGAAAGGGCGAAGTTAAGAGAGGTCAGAGAGACAAAGTAATAGATCAAGTGGGGGAAAAGGTGTATCTTCTCCAAGAAAATGGGAGTGATGCCCAGCTCAAGTGGCCACCTTCCTTCAGAGAATTAAGGCCCTATGGGCTGGAAAACAAAATCAACCTAAGCCTAGTTTCTACCTCAGCATCTGTATCAATGATGTCTATGATAGGGGGCTGGGAGCTGTAGGCTGACAAGCAATACCTGCTGGGTAGGATGGGAAAAGCACAGGATAAAGAGGCCTCATAGGAAAGTCTGACAACATTCTGGTTCTGACCTTCAGGGAAGCTTAATACTGATGACATGCTCCTCCTGAGACCTGGGCCTGTCTGACTGGGGAAAATCTGATTGAGGTCAATCATATTTGGGGAGACCCTCATCAAAAATAATGTTCCATTTGGCAGGGCATGAAAACAAGAAAACCATACGTAAAAGAGTGTAAATAAATTCCATAATAAAATTAATCAAGGAAATGAACAACTTAGACAAAAGCAAAAATTATGACCTGTAGTAGGATAAATGAAGATATGTCCCAGTAAAAAAAAAACAACATTTCAAATGAGATACAGGAGTTGAAACAACTAATTAAGGATGTTAAAACAGACATGCAAAATCACATTAAAAAAACCACAATAAAGAGCTGAGGGAAGATATGCAAAAAAAGAAGAATATTAAGAAGATATAGGGTGAACATACTGAAGAAATTGAAAGGTTGAAAAAACAAATGGCAGAACTTATGGGAATGAATGGCACAATAGAAGAGATGAGAAACACAATGGAGATCTAAAAGAGCAGATTTGAAGAGGCAGAAGAAAGGACATCTGAAAAGCTACACACAAAATAACAGAAAGGGAAAAGAATGGAAAAATATAAGCAGGGGTCTCAGGGAACTGAATGACAATGTGAAGCACATGAATATTATGGGTTTCCCAGAAGAAGAGGTGGACAAATGTGCAGAAATAATATTGGAAGAAATAATCATTGAAAATTTCTCATCTCTTATGAAAAACTTAAAATTACAGATAGAAGAAATGCAGCATACCCCAAGCAGAATAGATCCCAATAGAACTACTCCAAGACACTTAATAATTGACTGTCAAATTTCAAAGAGTCAGAATTCTGAAAACAGCAAGAGACAATTCACCCATCGCATACAATGGAAGCTAGATAAGACAAAGTATGGATGTCTCAGTTGAAACCATTTAAGTGAGGATGTAATATGATATATTAAAGATAATGAAAGAGAAAAACATCATCCAAGAATTCTATTTCTGGCAAAACTGTCCTTCAAAAATGGGTGAAATTTTCAAACATTTTCAGTCAAACAGACACTGAGAGAATTTGTGAACAAATTTGTTATACAAGAACTACTGAAGGGGACACTACAAGCAGATAAGAAAAAAGAAAGAGATTTGGAGAAGAGTGTAGAAATGAAGACTATCAGGAATTGAGAATGAGAGAGAGAGATAATAAATAAGATATGACATGTAAAATTCTAAATACACAATGGTAGAAGAAATTACTGCCTTTGCAGTAATAACATTAAATGTTAATATATTAACCCCCCCATGCAAAAGACATAGACTGGCAGACTGGGTGTACTATCTACCAGAGACTCATGTCAGACCTAAGGACAAAAATAGGTTGAAGTGAAAGGCTGGAAGAAGTATTTCAGGCAAACACCAGAAAAAGCAAGGTATAGCTGTACAATTACGGACAAATTGGACTTCAAATGTAAAACAATTAAAAGTGACATGGAAGGACACTGTATTAATAAAATTCATCAAGAAGACACAGCAATCAAAAATATTTATGCACAGATATAGAGTTCCTCAAAATATATGAGGCACACACTGACAACCCTGAAGGGAGATTTAGATATATCTACAATAGTAGTTGGAGACTTCAATACACCATTGTTATCAATGGATAAAATGTCTAGACGGAGGTTCCATAGGGAAACAGACATGTTGAATAGTAGGAAAAATGAACTGGGCTTAAGAGATGTATAGAAAACTACACCCCATATTAGAAGGATAAACATTTTTTCTCAAGTGTTCATGGATCATTCTCCAGATAAATCATGTTGGGTCACAAAGCAACTCTCAATAAATTTAAGAAGATTGAAATTATACAAAAGATTATACGAAATTATACAAAAGGTTGAAATTATACAAAACACCTTCCTGGATCATAATGGAATGAAGTTGTAAATCAACAACAGACAGAATGACAGAAATTTCAAAAATAAATAGAAGCTAAACAAAAAGTGGGCCAGGAAGAAATTATGAGAGAAATCAATGAATATCTTGAAGGAATTGAAAATGAAAACCCAATATATCAAAACTTTTGGGTTGCAGCAAAGATAGCACTGAAAGGAAAACATATTGCCTTAAGTTTATATTAAAAAAGAACAGCAAAAATTGAAGAACCAACTACTCATCTGTAGGAATTAGAGAAAGAAAAGAAACAAACTGAAAAGCAAAAGAAGTAAATAAGTAACAAATATTAGAGCAAAAATAAATGAATTTGAGAACATGAAAACAAGAGACAGTCCACAAAACCAGCAGTTGGTACTTTGAGTAAATCAATAAAGTTGAAGGACCTTTAGCTAGGAAGACAGAAAAAGAGAGAGGATGCAAGTAAACTAGATCAGAAACATGAGAGGGGACATAAATACTGACCCCACAGAAAGAAAGAAAGAGATGAGAAGATTCTATGATCAACTGTATGCTATAAAACTGGACAATATAGATGAAATGGACAACTTCCTAGTAAGGCAGGAACAACCAATATTGACTTGAGAAGAAATAGAAGATCACAACAGACCAATCAGAAGAGATTGAATTGGACACCTAAAAGCTCCCCAAAAAGAGAAGAGTCCAGAAACAGATGGCTTCATATGTGAACTCTGCCCAGTGTTCAAGAAAGTATTAGCACCAATGCTGCTCAATGTCTTCAAAAACTGAACAGGAGGGAAAGATACCTAACTCATTCTATGAAACAAACCTCACCTTAGAAGTAAAAATCAGACAAAGATACTACAAGAAAAGAAAATTAAATGCCAATCTCTTTAAAAAATATAGAGGCAAAAATCCCCAACCAAATACTTGCAAATTCAATCCAGCAAAACATTAAAAGAATTATGCACCCTGACCACCTAGGATTTATTCCAAGTATGCAAGGCTAGTTTAATGCAAGAAAATCAATTAATCTAATACACCATATTAATAAACCAAAGTAGAAAAACCACATGATCATCAAAATTGAAATGGAATTGACATGTGACAAAATTCAAAATACCTTCTTTAATGAAAGTACTTGAAAGCATAGGATTAAAAGAGAACTTCCTCAACACGACAATGAGAATATATGAAAAATCAACAGCTAATATTATACACAATGGGAAAGAATGAAAGCTTTCCCATCAAGATCAGAAACAAGAGAAAGATGCCCATGACAACCATTATTATTCACTATTGAGTGAAAGTTCTAGCTAGCGCAATTAGACAAGTCAAAGTAATAAAAGTCATCCAAATTGGAAAGGAAAAAGTAAAACATTAACTGTGCACATGACATGATGCTGCATGTAGAAAATAAAAAAAATCCACAGAAAGCTACTAGAGCTAAGAAATGAATGCAGAAAATTGGCAGGGTACAAGATCAATATGGAAAACTCAGCGGCATTTCTATACACTAGTAATGAGCACTATGATGAGGAAATCAAGAAAAAAATCATTCATTATAGCAAGCATAATAATTAAATATGAGAAATAAATTTAACCAAGGACACAATATACCTATACACAAAAAAACTATAAGAAATTTGTTAAAAGAAATAAAAATATGAAATTAATGGAAGGCCATACCATGCACTTGGATTAGAAAACTAAATATATTTAAGATGTAAGTTCTACCCAAATTGATTTATAGAGTCACTGCAATACTAATTAAAGTCCCAACAACTGGGTGGGCCACGTTGGCTCAGCAGGCAGAGTTTTTACTTGCCATGCCGGAGACCTGAGTTTGATTTCTGATGTCTGCCCATAAAAAAAATAAAATAAAATCCCAATGTACTTCGCAGAAATAGGAAAAACTATACACAAATATATTTGGAAAAGCATGTCACCCTGAACAGCTAAAAATTTCTTGAGAAAGAGATAGGAGGACTATAACTACTTAACTTTAAAGCATATTACAAAATTTCTTGACTTTAAAGCATATTACATAGCTACAGTGGTCAAAACAACATAGTACCGGCATAAAAATATACTGATCAATGGAATCAATTTAGTGTTCAGAAATAAACCCTCTCATCTATGGACAATTGATCTTTGATAAGGTAGTCAAGCCAACTCAATGGTAACAGAGCTGCCTCTTTAATAAATGGTGTTTAAAGAACTGGATATCCATATCAAAAAGTATGAATAAAGATCCCTATCTCACATCTTATACAAAAATTAACTGAGTGGATCAAAGACCTAAACATTAGAGCAAAGAAGATAAAGGTTTTAAGATAAAAGGTAGGGAAATATCCTAAAGATCTTGTGATAGGAAGCGGTTTCCTAGACCTTACACCAAAGCATGAGCAATGAATGAAGAAGTAGATAATTGGAACCTCCTAAAATTAAATACTTATCTGCATCAAAGAATTTTCTCAGGAAAATAAAAAGTCAGCCTACAGAAAAGGAGACAACATTTGGAAACCACATATCAGATAAGGATTTAATATCCAGAATATATAAAGAGATACTACAACTCAACAAGAAAAAGACAAACAATCCAATTAAATAATGGGCAAAAGACTTGGACAGTCTTTTCTGAAGAGGAAATACAAATGGCTCAAAAACATGAAAAGATGCTCAAATTTGCTGGCTATTAGGGAAATGCAAATCAAAACCACAATCATATATCATCTCACCCATACTAAAATAGCCATTATAAACAACAAATAAATAAACAGAAAACTACAAGAGCTGGGGAGGATCTGGAAAAAGAAGCACACATTCACTGTGGACAGCTCTTGAAAGCAGTTTGGTGGTTCCTCAGGATCTAGGTGTAGAATTGCCATATGATCCCGCAATCCCATTACTAGGTTTATATTCAGAGGGCATGAAGGAAGGGACATGAATGGATATTTGCAAACCAATGTTTATAGCAGCATTATCCATCATTTCCAAGCAATGGAAACAGACCAAATGTCCATCAACACATGAGTAGATTAGTGAACTGTTTTACATAAATACAATGGAATATTAGGCAGTGGTAAGACAATAAATTCATGAAGCATGCCACAGTGTGGATAAACCTTGAGGACATTATGTTAATGGAAATAGATAGAAATAAAGGACAAATAATGTATTCTCTCATAATATGAACTAACATTATTGAGCAACTCTGAGAGCTAAAGTTGAGAACACAAGTTTTCAGGAGATAGAGAGTAGAGATCAAGCACTTGATACTGAAGGAGTACAGAATGTTCAATAGGATTGATTGTATAGATTGGGAAGTGGATAGCACAAGTCTATCTGATAGTAGCATCATATTGTACATACACTGAACAATGCTGAGTGTGAGTATGGTTGAAAGAGGAAGGCTGGGGCAGGTATGACACTGGAAGGAGAGACAGAAGATCAAGACTGGGACTATATACTTTAGCAAAACTTAGAGTGAATAATGATGCTGATTAAATGTACAAACATAAAAATGTTATTACATGTGGGGGAACAAATTACTATCAACATTGCAAGGTGTTGAAAATGGGATAGCATGTGATAAAAATGCAATCAATGCAAACTAGAGTCTGTCATTAAAGTAACATTGGATTGTGCTTCCTGTAAATGTAACAAAGGCAATATACCAAAGTTATATGTCAATGAGAGGTGCATATAAGAGAGGGGTATGGATTCTTAGTGTTGTTGTTGGTATTTCTCCTTTACTTTTTAGCTTTTTTTTTCATGGGCAGGCACCGGAAATTGAACCTGGGTCACCAGCATGGCAGTTGAGAACTCTGCCTGTTGAGCCACCATGGCTCGCCCACTTTTTAACTTTTTATTCTTCATTTTTCTTTTACTATCTCTTCCTCTTTCTTTTCAGAAGAAATGGAAATATGTTGATATACATTGTGGTCATGAATGCATAACAATATGAATATACCAGGAACCATTGATTGTTTATTTAAGATGGATTGTATCACATGTGAATAAAACTTTATAAAATGAACAAAAGGATACAAGTGCTGGAGAAAATGTGGGGAGAGTGATGCACTATTCCATATTCACTGTTGGTAGAATAGATTGGAGCAGCCTATCTTGGAGGGTAATGTGGTGCTTCCACAGGAGGCTAAGCATAGGATTGTTACATGATGCAGAAAACCCGTTATTAGATATGTTTGGAAAAACTGAAAGCAGAGACATGAATGGACATTTGCACACTGATGTTTATGGCAGCAGTATTAAAAATTTGCAATTGATGGAGGTGGCTGAAGGGAAAATTGATGGATGGACAAAAGAGGGAACTGATGAATGGAATGTAATATTGAGCATCTTACAACCAAAGCACAAGTAATGAAAAAATAAATAGATAAATGGGATCTCCTCAAATTTAAACATATTTGCATATCAAAGAACTTTGTCAGGAAAGTAAAAAGGCAGCCTATGCATTAGGAGATGATATTTGAAACCACGTATCAGACAAGGGTTCAGTATCCAGAATATATAAAGAGATTCTACAATTCAACAAAAAGACAAATCAATTAAAAAATGGGCAAAATGCATGAGCAGATATTTTTCAGAAAAGGAAATACAAATGACAAAAAGGCACACAAATGATGCTCAACTTCACTGCCTATTAGGAAAATGCAAATCAAAACCACAGTGAGACATCATTTCACACCCACTAGAATGGCCATTATAAAAAAAAAGACAAGTGCTGGAGAGGATATGGAGAAAGTGGAACACTTATCCAGTGTTAGTGGGAATGTATAATGGTGCAACCTCTGTGGAAGGCAACTTGGCAGCTCCTCAGAAAGCAAAGTATAGAATTGCCATATGATCCAGCAATCCCATTTCTAAGTATATATTCAGAGGAACTGAAGTCAAGGACAAAATCAGATGTTTAAACACCGATGTTTATAGCAGCATTATTTTCAGTTGTCAAATGATGAAAACATCTGAAATGTCTATCAACAGATGAGTGCATAAACAAGCTAAGGTATATAAAAATGATGGTATGTTATGGAGCTATAAGACAGAATAAATCCATGAAGGATGTAACAACATGGATGAACCTTGAGTCCTGTTTGCTGAGTAAAATTAGTGAGAAGCAAAAGGACAAATACTGTATGGTTTCACTGATATGAACTATTGTTAATGAGTTAACTATGAGAGTTTAAGTTAAGAATACAGGTTATCAGGAGTTTGAATTAGGGTAGAGATTACACATTTGGTGCTTAAAGAATACAGAATGGGCAACAGGAATGATTGTAAAAATTCAGAAATGGATAGCAAAATACTATCTAATGGCAGCACAATAACATAAGTACACTGAAAGAAGTTGAATGTGAGCATGGTTGAGGGAGAAGGGTTGGGGGCACATATGAAACCAGAAGAAAAGATAGAGGATAAAGGCTGAAACAGTATAACTTAAGACTGACTAGAGAGGACAATGCTGGTGATTCAATGCACAAATATAAAAGTGTTTTTGCATGAGGAAGAAATGAATGTCAACATTGCAAGGTGTTGAAAAGGGGATGGTGTACAGGAGAAAATGTAATCAGTACAAGGTAGTATCAATACTAACATTGCAATATGCTTCCACTGAATGTAACAAAGCCATTATGCCAGAACTAAACATCAACAAACAGGGGATATAGGGATGAGATATGGTTTTTTTCTGGAAGAAAATGAAATGACTTCATATAGATTACGGTGGCTAAGGTGTAGCTATTTACTTAGGTTGGCTTGTATGACATGCAAATTAAACTGTTTAAAAATGAACAGAGAGAAACAAATGCTAGAGAAAATATGGAGAAAGAGAAGTACCTATTCACTGTTGGTAGGAAAGCTGAGAGGTGCAGCCTCTCAGGAAGGCAGTGTCGTGGTTCCAGAGGAAGCTAGGGGTGGGGAAGTCAAATGATCCTACAACCCCATTGCTAGATATATAACTGGAGGAACTGAGATTGGGGACAGGATTGGACATTTTCACACTGGTGTTTATGGTGGCAGTGATTTGCAACAGATGGAGGTTGTCTATAGGTACAATGACTGAAGAATGGAAGGGGTATCTGTGGTGTATACTTACAATGGACTACTGAGAGGCTGCAAGAAGAAGTGAAATTGTGAGGCATGCAACCAGGTGAATGAAACTTAAGGACAGTACATTGAATGAAATGTCAGAAACATGAAGACATATATTAACATGCCTCACCCATCTGGACTATCTATAATATACAAACTCAAAGAATTGAATTTGAGGACATGGGTTATCAAGTTGGGGGCCTTTTATAGAGTGTCCTAGATTGTGAGCTTGCTACAGCAGTCACATATATTCAGGTTTTGTAACTGTTATTTCTAAATTCTGAGATACTGAGCTATTTCTTAATAACCTGGTTATTCCTGGAAACTTTGGTTATTTACGTGGCACCTGAGACTCAAGAGTTAGAAGCTATGAAACAGCATTACCTCATTCAGCAACTGTTAAAAATTTGAAAACATGATCAGACTTCAACAAGAAATATGAATGAAGCTGAACTGGATAGGAGTAAGGTAAAACAGAACACAGTGTAAAGGATGATATGGTCCACATTTTAAAATTCCAAACTTGTGTGTGAGACCAAAGGGAGAGATGTTTATTTGGTGCAAAATTTATATTTTGGGCAGCACATTATCTAATTTAATTTGTATGATTATTTTATTTGAACACCATAATTGCATACATTCTAGAATACAGCATGAGATCTTGTTGGATTGTACAGGTTAATATGATACTCTGATATAACCAAGAATAATTTCAGCAGAAAATTTAAAAAGTACTTGCAAAGTCTTTTTGGGGCCTGGGGAGAAAGGAAGAAATATTAAATTACCCCATCTGGAGAATTCCTGATGTTCTTGCAGGAAATGAGGACAGGCAATTCAATAGGCTGAGACCTCAATCTTGGGTTTTGCCCCTATGAAACTCATTCTTACAAAGGAGAATCTAAGCCTACTTGTAATTATGCCTGAGTCATCACCAGAGAATCACTTTTGTTTCTAAGATATAGACTGTCTCTCTAAGCAGGTGAATTCACTCCCCTCTGCCCTACATGGGACATAAATCCTTGAAATATAAATCTCCTTGGCAACATGGGATAGGACTTCTGGGATGAGCCAGGACCTGGTGTCATGGAATTGAAAAAGCTTTCTTGACCAAATGATGGAAGACAGAAATTAGACAAAATAATGTATCAGTGGCTGAGAGATCTCAAACAAAATCGAGAGGCTATCCTGAAGGTTATTTTTATGCAGTATATAGATATCCCTTTTTAGTTCATGGTTAATTGGAGTAACTACAGAGAAGTACCTGAAATTGCTGAACTGTTTTGCAGTAACCTTGAGTCTTGAAGACAGTTGTATAATTATATAGCTTTTACAATGTGTCCATGTGATTATGAAAACCTTGTGTCTGATGCTTCTTTTATCCAGGGCATGGACAAATGAGTAAAAGCAATAAAGATAAAAATAAATAAATCATAGGGGGGAATGAAATGTTCAAAATATTGGGTAGACTGAAATACCCATGGTCAATGTGAGAGAGGGGTAAAGGGTATGGGATGTATGTGTTTTTCTTTTTCCTTTTTATTTCTTTTTCTGAAGTGATGCTAATGTTCTAAAAATGATCATGGTAATGAATACACAACTATTTGGTGATATTGTGAGCCATAGTATAGTTTGTAGGGACTGTATGTATGTGAAGATTTCTCAATAAAAATATTTTTAAAATAATGGATAGCACATATACTCAGAAGATTAATAAGTTAATAGTAAACTTGAATGATAGTATATACCAACCAGAATTAGCATATATAGAACACTTCACTAAACATCTGAGAATATGCATTCTTTTCTAGAGCATGTGGGTCTTTTTCCATGATTGACAAAGTAAAATTATTAATAAATTAAAAAATATGAGAAATAATGCAATGTATTTTCTCTGACCACATGAGAATTAAATTAGGAATCAATTATAAAGTGACAACTATATTTGGATATTCAACAAAACACACAAACAGCAAATGAGTCAAAGAAGAAATCACAATGGAAACTAAGAAATTACTTGAAGTGAATGAAAATGAAATTCAAAATAGTTCTGGTAGTCAGATAGGTTAGAGCTGAGATGGAAATGTATAGCTTTAAGTGCTTACATCAGATACCTAACCTCACAACTGTGATATCTAGAAAAGGAGAGCAAACAAAACTCAAAGTGTGCAGAAGGAAGGTAATAAGAGAGATTAGACTGGAGATAAATGAAATTGACAATAGAAAGTAATAAAGAGAGCCAATAAAGCCAAAAGTTGGTTCTGTGAAAGGACCAGTAATATCAGCAAAACTTTAGTGAGACTGATTGAGATAAAGGAGAGAATACAAATAATTAAATTCAGATTTAAAAGGGGGACATGACTACCAACATAGAAGAAATAAAAAGGATTATAAGAGGATACAATGATCAAATGTAATCATGAACTTTGATAACCCAGAAGAAATTTACAATATTCTAGAAACAGAGAAGCTACCTATATCTACTTGAGAAGGAAAAGAACATTTCATTAGGCTAGTAACAAGAGATTCAATTAGTAATAAAAAACTTCCCAACAAAGAAAAACTTAGGACAAGATTGCTTTACTGATGAGTTTTATGAAACATTCCAAGAATATAAACCAATTGTGCTCAAAGTTTTCCAAGAAATTGAAGAGAAGGGAACAATTCATAATTCATTCAATGAGGCCAACATCATCTTAATACAAATAAAACAGATAAAGATATTCAAAGACAAGAAATATATGAATATTTATACAGATCAAAAATTATCAACAAAATACTAGCAAACTAAATCCAACATCAAAATAAAAGAATTATACTCCATGATCAAGAGAGATTTATTCCAGGAAACTAAAACTAGGCAACTCATGAAAATACCATGAAATGGATTGTGATAAGCAATGAGAATATATTTATTCAGTTTGCAGACCAGGAAAATGTCCACATCAAAGCATCATCAAGGCAATGTTTTCTTCCCAAAGACCTGGCTGCCAGTGATCCTTGACTCCTCTGTCACATGGCAAGGCACACGATGGTATCTGCTGGTCTCCTTCCCTTGCAGGTTACATTGATTTCAATTCCTTGCTTACATGGCTTTATTTCTCTCTGTTTGAATTTCATTATTTTATAAAGGACTCCAATAATAGGATTAAAACCCATTCCAGGCCTCTAATGAACTGAATTAACCCCATCAAAAGGTCATACTTACAATTGGGTTCAGACTCAAGAGATGGATTAAATATAAAAACATGTTTTTCTTGGGTATATACAGCTTCAAACCATCACAAGTATGCAAGTACACATGAGTGATTGAACATAAGAAAATCAATATAATGATACCACATTAAGAGAACAAAGAACTGAATGATCATTTCAATTGATGTGTAAAAGGTAATTCACTAAATTCAGTACAATTCTTGATTTAAAATCTCAGAAAATTAGGAATAGAGGAAAACATCCTAAATTTGATAAAGGGCATATATGAAAAACCCACAGATGAAATCATACACAATGATGAAATACTCAAAGCTTTCTCCTAAAGAATGTAAATAATACATTGACACCTATTTTTACTACTGTTATTCAACACTGTATTGGAAGTTCTAGCCAGAGTAATTGTGCAAGGAACAGAGAAAAGGTGATCCAAATAGTAAAGGAAGAAGTAAAACTTTCTCTATTTGCAGATGACATGAAGCAAAATATAAAAAGTTTTGAAAAATTCATGACAGAGCTATTAAAGATAATAAGCAAAGTAAACAAAGTGAAAGAGTACAAGCTCAAAACACAAAAATCAATAGTTTCCATTCAATAGTAATGAACAATCTAAACAAGAAATAAAGGAAAGTTCCACATACAATAGCAACTGCAATAACCAAACATCTGCGAATAAATTTAACCAAGGGTACAGAGGACTAGCACATGGAAAAATACTGAGCAAAATCACAGAAGACCTAAATAATTTTAAGGACATTCCATGTACATGGATTGGAAAACTAAAATGGGTTATGATTATAGTTCTATAGTTTATAGATTTAAAGATTCAACAAAATTTTAATTTAATTTTTAATTCAAAGCTTTCACTAAATTTAAAGATTTAATTTAAAGATTCAACTAAATTCTGATCTATATTCCAACAGCAGAAACAGAAGGGTGAGGGGACTAGGACAGCTAAAACCATCTCAAATAGGAAGAAATAGATGGAGTACTCATACTTCCCAGTATTAATACTTATTAAAAACATAAAATAAAAAAATAGTGTGGCATTGGCATAAAGGCATACATGGAGAGAAATGCAGTTGAATGGAGAGTTCAGAATTACAGCCTCACATATATGACCAATTGATTTTTGACAAGTGGGCAGGACAATTAGCAATGAGAAAGAAGTAAATGAATGAGATAGTTATGGAGGAAGGTAAAGTGTCTTGTTCATAGGGCAAATTTATATGTGCATAAAATATAGAGTTTTGAAAACTCTATTAGTGTTTTTGACCTTAGTAATCAACAGGAGACATTGCTGATTAACAGCACTAGTTGAGTATGGTTCTTTTTGTTTGCAAGATTATTCCATTTAAAAATTTGATTTAGGATTCTTAGGATATATTCAACAGTGATGTCAATTGAATACTTCAATACAGGCCAATTTCTTCATTCTATGTAATACAAACAGAATTAAATCAATATCACATGGAGCATAATTCAACCTGCTCCAATCATCTTTAGTGGATTGAATGTAGCTTTTCTTTTCCTATGCATTTTATGGATCTTAATTTTAATTTTCCTCATACTTTGATTTTCTTCATATTTCAGGGATAAAATTTATTTCAAAAATCTACTGGAATTGCTTTTATAATATGGAAAATATTTGATTGCTTTTCTTTTAGGTCTTTTGCCACTATATATTTTTTGTTGTATTTTGGCATAGCTGGTTTTTATTCTTTTCTAGCACTTATGTCATATTTTAATAGCTTAAAATGTTTTGGTGATCAATACTTTCTAAGTATGATACATTGTTTTGGCATTTGGAACCAGTATTTTTAATTAGATTAATTTATAAGTCTCTTGTAGATTCTTTTTAAATTTTTGTCTTTTGCCTTCATTTACAAATAACTTCTAATAGAGATGGTTAGATCTACTAGTTAATATATAAAGGAGGATTATATGTGACTCTACTCCTTGGCAATCTTTAAGTCTCTACCTATGCAGCTAAGTAAAAATTAAAGAGATTTTCTGGACATTGCACAGACACATACTCTAATTTCAATTATCTAAATTTTTCAAGTCACAATGATTTAGTCCTAAATGTTCTGGTTAAATGAATCAATCCTCCCTTTCAGTTTGCATAAGCGGACAGCTTTAATGCCCTAGAATGCAAAACTATTAGAAAAATATTTTTTATATATGAAAGATATCATATAAGCATGCACATGTACTTTGGTCTCATTTACTCAAACAATATTCACCACAAGCATAGGTAAACACAGCATGCATATATAAATAATTATGCTTACAATCCACTCATGCACACATTTTTCTCAACATAACAAGACATCAGTTCTTGTTAGTAATTGGATTATGAACTGATTTTAACCATTTCACAACTTTTACTATTACTCTAACCAATGTAGTCTGTAATCTTCTTAATATTGATTTTCAAAAATACTTAAAAGCAAGAGATTTTTTTAAATATGTCATTCTGCATTTTACACAGTTTTGTATCAACCCACTACTAGTGACATACATAAGTGTTTCCTCTGAACAGACTTAATTTTTTTATTTTCCTGAATCAGTGTTAACCAGGAAAAAGGTCGTTATTGTCAAGAGAATTCAAACTGTCAGAATATCCTTCAATCTAAAAGCATTAGAATCTGTGCAAAGTAATTACTGAAACTCTACTGAACTATAATAACAACCTGCCACTGATGACAGCAATTACTGGGAAAGCATAATAGAAATCAAAGGAACATTTTTCTCTGACAAGTATATTTCTAAGTAAGGTTTACACTGGCTGAATAGTGTTGGCAATGATGCCATGCTGTATCATTCTTAATCATGGTTGGCCTGATGTTACATTTTGAACTGCTCACTGTGGAAGGAGACTAATTGCTTGTTTAATTTGATGCTGTCCAGGCTCTCTGTATATAGGCATACTTTTGATGAATAGAAGTTAAATGTTGTGCTTCCTTGCCCATTTTATATCCTTTGTAACTGCAAGTTTTAAGTAAAATTTATCTAAAATAAAAGAAAATAATTTCATTTAAGACAAATGATAAGGCAAACTTTTAAGATTTTCAAAAGTTTGTTTAACTCATAATTGAGTCAGATCATGGGCCCTTCCTTCATTTCCAGGCTTTAGTAGTGGTCATTGTCACCATCAGTACTCTTGCACATGTTCCCTCCATCACTTGAAGTGACCTCATGCAGATTCCTGTAAAAGCAAGTTTCTGATATCAATAGTAATTCAAAATAAAGCAAAACAAAAAATAAAACTTGGAGGAGCTGTGAGATGGTATCTTTTTCTCAGAAAAAAAATGACATTATATGGATATCCTAGTCTGGGTTTGATATTAAGCTCATTTTTCTAGGACAAATTCTAATACCAAGTTAACTGAACTTTTGCATATTGTGGTTTCTTTTTTTAGTCTTGACTCTGAAGTTCAGCCAGTGAATTAAGCCCAGGTTTTTCTGAAAAATTAATCCACAACACTCAAGTGAAGTCATTGAACACCTCTGGTATGTGAAAGTATAGACTACAGCCTACAGAGGCAGCCAAGAAAATAGAACATGCATCATATACACTTGAGGAATTCTGATCTTCTCTCCAAAGCTAAAGAAGGGTAATTAACTACCCTCAACTTTGAGGACAAATGTTTGGAATCCATACATTCACTTTAATAACATTCAATATAAATTGGCTCTTTACTGACTAAAAGAGCAAACATGAAAAGCCTTGGCTGAAAACAATCTTGCAGTTGATTTCAGGACTGCAGATTTCCAAAGAACAAAATTTTATAAAATGTTAATTTAAATCATAGGTTTCTATATGTTTTAAAAGGGTTATATATGAAAAAGTGGATAATACTTGTTGCTTGTTTCTTTGGTTTAACATAAATTGTAGATATAGAGACAACAGTGAATTAGACACCAGAAAACATGATTTCTATTCACAGCTGTGCTAATGATCATTTTATGAATTGGGAAAAACATAACACTGGTGAAACCTGGTATCTTTGTCTGAAAAATAGATTAAAATATCTGCCCTATGTACTTCATAAAATTGTAAAAATCAAGAGAAAGAATGTATTTTAAAATACTTTCTAAATTTATAAATCACTTTACAGCTACAATGAGGCATGATTTTACGATTGGAGGTCTGGGACTTTGATCTGAGAGTTGATTAATTTGTATATTCACTTTTAGAAAATACCAGGTACTATATTCTGAACAGATAGAACACTTTAGTCCTGAATTACAAGTACAGTGCAGTACCTCCCAGGAAGAAACATATGTGAAAGCAACAGAGAAACATACTTTGAGACTCAGAAATAGTCAGATGTATTAATAGCATGCTAGAAAAACTACTGTGAATTTTTGCCTCTGAATACAAAACAATGATCGGCCAGAGAAGGCCTTAAACTTCTCCAGAAAATCAAGGACTTCTCAGAATCTTCTGCCTCTTCATGCTTCATTTTGCCTCAAATCTTTCTAAAGGCAGGCACTTTACCTTAATTAACAATGCCAAGAAACCAAATTTTTAAAAAATATATTTTTATTGGAAAAGATGTTGTTTTACAGAAAAATAATGTAGAAAATTCAAAGTAGCGATATACACCCCCTCACATATGTAATTTTCCTTAATAAGACTGTGCAGTAGTGTAGTACCTTTTAAACAATTGATGAAATAATACTATCATTGTGCTATTAACTTACAGTATACAGTTTATATTAGGGGTCAATATTTGCATGTACAGCACTATAAATTAAAAAAAATTAGTCTAGTAACAAATTACAATGTAAAATTTCTGCCCTTAACCACATCAAAATATGTAATTCAGAGCTCTTAAGTACACTTACAATATTGTGCTGCCACCACCAATATCCATTATCAAAAGTTTTCCATTACCCCAAAAAGAAATTCTGTACTACTTGTATATTAATTCCCCATAAATACTTCCATCCCAGCACCTAGTAACTGGCATTCTAGTTTCTGACACTATGAATTAGTTTATTCACATTAGTTTATATCTGTGAGATAATACAATATTTGCCCTTTTGTGTCTGTCTTATTTCACTACATAAGATATCTTGAAGTTTCTTATGTTTTGGAGCATGTATCAGAATCTCATTCCACTTTATGACTAATTTTCCATTTGTTCTAGTTTGCTAGCTGCCAGAATGCAATATACCAGAAACAGAATGGCTTTTAAAAAGGGGAATTTAATAAGTTGCTAGTTTACAGTTCTAAGGCTGAGACAATGTCCCAATTAAAGCAAGTCTGTAGAAATGTCCAATCAAAGACATCCAGAGAAGAACACCTTGGTTCAAGAAGGCCGATGAAGTTCAGAGTTTCTCTCTCAAGTGGAAGGGCACATGATAAACAGTCAGAGTTTCTCTCTCATCTGAAAAGACACATGGTGAACACAGTCAGGGTTCCTCTCTCATCTGGAAGGGCACATGGTGGACATGGCATCATCTGCTAGCTTCTTCTCCTGGCTTCTGGTTTCATGAAGATCCCCAGGAGGCATTTTCCTTCTTCATCTCCAAAGGTCACTGGCTCATGGGCTCTGCTTTGTGGTGCTGCAGCATTCCCTGCTCTCTCCAAATCTCCCATTCTCCAAAATGTTTCCTCTTTTATAGGACTCCAGAAATTTATTAAGACCCACCCAAATGGGTGGAGACATATCATCACCTAATCCACCTTAACAACCACTCTTGATTAAATTACATCTCCAGGGAAATGACCTGATTACAGATCCAAACATACAGTATTGAATAGGGATTATTCTGCCTTTATGAAATGGGGTTTTGATTAAAGCATGGCTTTTCTGGGGGACATGCATCATTTCAAACCTGCATACCATTGTATGCATACACCACATTTAATTTATCCATTCATTGATTTTATGGACACTTGGGTTGCCTCCATCATCTGGCAATTGTAAATAAAACTGCTATGAATATCAGGTACAAACATCTGTTCAAGTTCCTGATTAGAAATCACTTGGTTATATAACTAGAACTGGGATTGCCAGATCACAGGAATATTCTGAGGAACCAACAAACTCTCTTCCACAGCAGCTCTACCATTTTACATTACCACCAGCTATCAAAGGGTGTTGCCATTTCTCCATATCATTTCCAACACTTCTGCTTTTCCTTTTTTAAAAATTGTAGTCATTCTAGTGGGTGTGAAATGGTATCTCATTGTAGCTTTGATTTTATTACCTTGATAGCAAATGATGTTGAGTATTTCTTAATGTGCTTTTTGGTCACTGGTACATCTTACTTGGAGAGATGTCTATTCAAGTATTTAATCAGGTTATTTCCCTTTTTGTTTGTTTCTTTATATATTACAGATCTTAAACTTTTATCAGATATGTGGTTTCCAAATATTTTATCTGATTATATAGGTCACAGCTTTATTTTCATGACACATTTCTCTGAGGCATAAATGTTTTTAATTTTCATGTGCTCCCATTTAATTTTTTTCTTTTGTTGAATATGCTTTAGGTGTAAAGTCTAAGAAACCATGGCTTAACACATGGTTATGAAGATGATTCCATAAATTTTCTTCTTAGAGTTTGATAGTTCTGGCCCTTATATCAAAGTCTTTGATACTTACTTATATTAGATAATTTGTGGGTTTACAGAACAATTTTGTATAAGATACAGGATTCTCATGCAGAATTATCTACCACAACACCTTGCGTTGTTATGGAACATTTGAACAATTGATGATAGTACTTTTTAATAATTGCAGTACTTTTTAACAGTAGTAATCTTTGTTACAGTCAATGAAATAGTTTTAAAATAGTGCTGTTAACTATTTCCCATAATTTATTTTAGGAGTAATTTTCCCATAAACCAACTTGTTATTAATACTAATGGCTTGCATTAGTGTTGTAAATTTGTTGTAGTTTATGAAAGAATATTATTATACTTGTACTATTAACTTGAGACTATCATCCATAAAAGACTTCACTGTTATACAGTCCTATGTTTATCTTTCAATTTTTATTCTAGTAACATATATGACCTAAGGTTTCCCCCTTTAGCCACATTCATATGTATTATTTACTGCTATTAATTGCACTCACAATTATGTGCTACCATCAACATCATCCATTTCCAAAACTTTGCAATAAGCCTAAATAGAATTTTTGCCTTTATTAAGCATCAACTTCCCATTCTCTAGCCCCAACCCATCCCCTGGAAAACTATATTCTATATTTGAAATCTATGAGTTTGCTTATTATAATTAGTTCATATGAGCAAGATCATACAATATTTGTCTTTTTGTATGTGCCTTATTTCACTCAGCACAATGTGCTCCTCCATGTCATTGCATGCATCAGGATTCCTTTCCTCTTTAGAGTTGAATAATATCCCACTGTATGTATATACCTCATTTTGTTTATCAATTCATTGATTGACAGATGATCAAGTGCTTCCATCTTTTGGCAATTTTGAATAATGCCACTATGAACATCAGTGTGCGATTGTGTGTTCAATTCCCTGCTTTCAATTCTTCTGGATAATATACCCTGTAGTGAGATTTCCGTGTCATATGTAATAATATACTTAGCTTCCTGAGGAACTACTAAACTGCCTTCCACAGCCACTGTACCATTTTATAATCCCACTAGCACAGAATGAGTGTTCCTATTTCTCCACATCCTCCCCAGGACTTGAAACTTTCATTTTTTAAAAATAGTAGCTATACTAGGGGTGTAAAAAAATGTCTCATTGTGGTCTTAATTTGCATTTTCTTAATAAATTGTGCATCTTTTCATGTGCTTTATAGCAATTTGTTTATCCTGTTTGGAGAAATGCCTATTCAAACCTTTTGCTCATTTTTCAAATTGGAATTTTGGTATTTTTAATGATGAGTTGTAAGTTTCTTTATATATTCTGGATCTTAATCATTTATTGGTTGTGTGATTTCCAAATACTTTCTCTCAATGAATTGACCATCTTCTCACTTTTGTGAAAAAGTATTTGGATGCACAAAAGTTTTAATTGGGAGGAAGCCTCATTTATCTATTTTTTTCTTTCATCACTTATATGTTGGGTGCAAAGTCTAAGAAACATTACCCAACACATGATCCTGAAGATACTTACATTTCCTTTCAATAATGTTGTAGTCCTGGTACTTATGTTTAGGTCTTTGATCCAAATTTGATTTAAATTTTGTATATTCTGTGCACTAGGGGTCCTTTTTTGTTCTTCTGTACATGGACATCAAGTGCTCCCAGCACCAATTTTTGAAAAGATTATTGTTTCTTAATTGAGTGGACTTGGCAGCCTTGTCAAAAATCAATTGGCCACATTATATAGATATCTCTATAGCTTATATTCAACCTCCTATATCCCCAAGAAGTTTTGTTTATTAATTCATCTATAGTTTTCTAAGCTATTGAGAGATTGGTGTAAGCTAATTAGCCAGATAAGGAGATGGGTTGCTAAGCAACAAGGTGCATTCAACAAATTTTGTATATGGATTGTTGATTCAAATACCATATGCACTAGATAAATCTCTTACAAGCTGATGAACTCCTACTGATCTTTTTAGGGAAGAAGAAGTTGAGATAGAATAAAATGAGGAGGCAAGTATGAAAATGTTAGAATGACATTTTAGCCATGCAAAGATTGCCATTCTGTTTCTAATTGATAATGGTTGCCTGGGTTCTCTGTGTTGTATCCAAGCATAAATTCAGATGAAGTATAACTGGTGATCTGGTATGTTTATATCAACTCAGAGAATTTGTGTGATTATGGGGCTTTTGAGGTTGGAGCTGTTAGAGGGTTCATTCTTATTCCTCCAGGAAAAAAATGGACAGTCCATTGACCTGTGAAAAGATGAAATAGAGCAGAAATATCATCAAGCATGCTTTTTACCATAACAACTTCTTTTCCTAAGTAGGTTAGCCAAAATTTGCTTATTTGCAATGCATATGGTTAATCATTATATCAGTGATTCTCAACCTTCAGTGGCTATAAGAAACACTTGTGGTGCTTGTTAAAATGCTGATTCCTGAAACTACTCTGCTCTGAATTTCTGATTCCACACTTTGAGAAATACTTTACTACACTATTAGGAGTACCAGCACCTGGAACTCCTTACAGGAACAACTATCTAAGGAAAAACACATAGTTTGAAGACAACTTTGAAAAATTATACTGAAAGGCCATGTGTGAAATTCTTATATTTTACAGCAACAGATAAATGTCATAATGGTATATTCCTCAGAATAATGGTTTTATAATCTGAAACTGTCAATCATTTTACATTTGAAATTCATTCAACTACTTTAAGCATTACATGTTTTTACTTTTTGCTTTTATGGGAAGTAAGGGATGAATCATGTCAATGTTAATGCAGATATTAAGCTTAGAGAGTGATAGAGCAAACCTGAATTTGATAAGCTGATCTTCTTAATTGTAACCCCTAACAACCTTATAATGCATTTCTGCCTATGAGATGAGCTAAAAAATCAAGCATAAAGGTTACCTCTCTACTTCCTACAGGCCTATATTAAAAAAAAATCTGTCCAATGACTCATTACCAATAAATTCAAAGCTATCTAACAATTGCTTTTGCCTATAGATTGCTTGGGTTTTACTAAAGAACTCCCTGAAGTTAATCACTAGTTAGTTAATTATATACAGCTGATGCTTTTAGTGGCATTTTATTAGTCTAGGAAACATGATACTGCTTTTGGGGAATAACACCAAAGTACCATAGGGTAAGCACACAGCTTGAAATATGGCAATGTTTTTTTGGAATATCATATCACCATTTTCTCCTCATTAAATAGGTAAGAAAGTGCTTATAATTACACACCCTCTGCAAAACCAAACTCTGAATTCCTTCAGACTTCCCTTTCCTTGGCTTTTTGAGTGATTTAATATTTACTACTGGTCATTTTGTAATACAATAACAATAATTTTTGTTCACTAAAATTATTATACAGTCTTCTTGTATGATTTGTTGAGTTATTTTCTATTGACATTTTACAGGCTCTATAAAAGCAAAATTTAGTCCTTTCAGAGAGTTGAAAAGAAGCAATCTCAAATGACAAATCCAATGTTATATATAAATCTCATTTGCTATGGAATGGCTCCCTGTTTCCAGCTCATTAATTGAATGAAACCTAATTTCAGATTCTTGCAAGCAGCACTGTTCTCCAACTAATGGAGCAGTGCTTTTAGAAAAAAAAAATAATGAAAGGAAAAACAGAAAGATATAAAGTAACAAAATAATTCCCCAAAAGTAATAGAATGAAAATATACTGCTAGAAACATTGTAACTGAGAAACCAAGATATAAGGGATGATTTTGATTACTGAATCAAAATATAATTCAGAGAGCATAATTTGATCTCTGGTATATTGGAGTAGACAGAGGGAAATTCTTGAACTCTCTAAATTGTAAGCTGGCTAACTTTATCACTGATAATGATTGTATAGCCCTTATCTTCTGCCCCTTAGTTTGCAAAGCCCTTGTGACTAATATTCATTTGTACACAGTTATCCAGTTTTTCAACTTTAGAATCTCATAATCACTAGAGACAGGCCCTAGTGTTTATTAATGAAGGGTCTTTGCTCAGCCCAGAACTAACCCACACCAAGTTCAAAGTTATCTTGAGAACCCATACTGGATCTAATCAAAATGTTAGATGCACAGTAGCTTAGACTTTAACTTACAATTCACTTATACCTCATTCTTCCATTTTCTTATATACATTCTCTGGAAAGCATGTAATCAATCTGCACATGCTTAATAATTAGATCACCTCTAATTATATCATCTGGGGCCACTGTGCTCATTATCCTAAACCCTAACCCATCTTTTTCTCTAATAAAGCTACCAGAATTACTGCAGTTTGGGGAGACAGATTTTGGGTTGCTAGGCCATCTGCTGTCCTACTATGTACCTAGCAATAAATTATTTTCTTTTTGAAATCCCTGTGTCTCAGGAATTGGTTATTGAGCACATTGAGCCAAAGACCTAAGGCCTTTATCTGGGAACAATTTGGCAACCCTCTGATAGAACATATGCCCAAAGCTCTAGAGCCACAGAAGAGCAAGCAAGCCAGGTGACTGCTTTTTTGGCTGCTGGAACGAATTTATTTGAGATGCTCTGCAAATTGGGTTCTCTATTCTGCCAGCTTTCAGGAGTCTTTTGGAGCTTTCAAAGCACCAGAGAAGCTGTTTCCAGTTCTGGGCCTGGACATCTGACTCAGTGAATGGCTCATCAGGGTAAAGGTAGTTCAGGGTTCAAGTCCCCTGGGTCATGGTTCCTGAACAAAATTCCCTTGTTCTGACCTCTATACCTATTTTCTGTGTATGTTGCTATATGGGGCTTGAAGCCCTAACCAACTTTTGTCTGTTGAGTATACACCTAGAAAATTAGTAATCCAACAGTTAATTGATATTTAATGAAATTAAATAGGCTTAAGTGCTAGTCAGTGTATGATACCTAGGTATTGTAAGAGTTTAACACTTCTTTAATTGTTTATCAGTGTGTTAAGCATTTAATGCCTGTTTGTTAGTTGGTGTGTTCAGTCTAGTTATTAATTGGTATATTACTTAACTAAAGTGTCTGTTTAATTTTTTGATGGGTATGTTGTTGCAATTGTATTGGTCAAATGTTCCTAATTGGTTACTGATTACAGAAATTATTTTAAAAGGAAAACTGAGCTGCATTGAAAATTGGAAAGATTTCAGTTATGAGCCTTTAAAAATGGTTCATTTCTGAAACATAATCTGGCCTCAAAATGATTTGAAATGAAAATATTACCATTACAGTTAAAATTAAAGATATTACAGTTAAAGTTCTGCAAACAGATAGAAATGGTATGAGATAATATGTTCAGTCCTTTTTTCCCTCCTAAAATGTTTTCTGTGTTTCTATTTCTTGTGTAACTAAGTTTCTATTTGTTTTTGTCAGCTTGTTCAATATATATTCTCATACTTCTAGATGGTAAGAGCAAATTAATAAGAAAAATCTTAAAGAGCTTTATTTGAACTGCTCAGAAATAATTAGATATCTTAAATAAATATATAAATATATAAATTAGTACTTCTGAAGTAAAAGGGTAAACATAGTAAAAACTCTGAGCAGCAAGATTCAGAACCTTAGTTTTATAATTACATAAATAAATCTGGACATTAGGAAGAAGCAGCCTCTGGAATTTCCGTAAAGCAGCAAAAAACTGCCAAATGGCTGCCTGTGGAAAAAGCAAAGATATTTTCCAATGGTCCTGGTCAGAGCTTTTAGTAAAATAAATCTAATAATTGAAAATAGTTGAAGAAGGTCATAGGAACTCTCAAAATTGCACAAGCCAGACTTCATTCTGTCTGTGCAACCCATCACTGCCCCAAGACCTAATCCCCTAAAACAGTTATGGGGAGAGGGTGAGGCACTGAAGGATGGCAAGGTGTGGCCTAGAGTTCTTCACTGGGCCTGGAGATTAGAAAAGGTAAGCATAAAAAATGCTACAAAACAGGTTACATTTGTTAGTATTATTTTTTCCAATATCTTTGCAATAGTAACTATAGTAATCAGATCATTATTAAAATATAAATAGCCTTCGAATAAGAGTAACTGAATAAAATATAATTACCAAATTTCATTAAGTAAAATGAAAGATCTTTGAAAGATAAGGAAAAGTTTTCCTGGCTTTTAGCTCAGAACAAATGAAACAATTGCAGCATATTTTTCAGAACTTGATAGTCAATGTACTTTTAAAACTGTAATGTTAGGATATGAAGACAAGGAGGCTTTTTTCAATCTCTCATAAAAGCATTTTATGATAAATTTTGAATTGATCAAATGTGATTTTATTCTGCTTTGGTGTATTCTTAAATCTATATAAACTTACTAATAAAATAAGCTAATATTATAAATACATTCTCAAAATCTTCTTAAAACTGCCTAGCTAGATAGGTTAAGTTACATAAACTGAACAATGTGCCTGGTAATAATAACACAAAAAAATAATAACATATAAATATGCTAATGCTTCAAACATATTCTGTTCTAGAAATCAGTTAAGTTTAATAAAAAATATAAATGGATTTTTTATAACCATGATTACATAGATTTCAAAGAATCTGGCTTTTGGTTACTTGGACATTAGTAACCTCAGTATGTGAAAAAATTTGAATTTTAGTGGCTTTGTTAATGTCAATCAGACTATTTCTGTAAGTAAATGCTGTCAACAATAGAGAAAACCTAATTCTTAGTTTCAAGTAATTTATATTCTAGTTAGAATATACTTGTACTAGGGCATAGTGTAAGACAGTAATAACCAAGGAATAAAAGTGCTGGAAGAATTGAAAAGCAGATAAAGAATGACATAAGATTTCCTCATAGAAGAGATGACACCTGTGAGATATCTAAATAAGAAAGTAGCACTTAAATAAATAGATCTCTGAACTAGCTTTTTAGGAGCCATAACTTAATTTTGTAAACTAACATATTCTTGGTATTATTTAACACTGGGAATGGTATTGTGGAAAATTTGAGTTTTTCTGGATATTAATCCCTTAAATATCAAAGAGCTGATTATATTTCAAATTTGGAGCTTTTCTAACCTTTGAAGGTAGTGCTGAATTGGACTGAGGCTTTAAGCATATTGTAAAGTAATCATTTGTGTGTTTTAAGTATACGGTGTATAGACATAAGGCTGTGTTCCAAACCCAAGGATAAATTTCTTACTTCTTCCCTTATTTGTAGTATTTCTGTCTCTTCTCCCCTTCATGAAAACTGTTATTGGAAGTATGCATGTTCAAAAGCTTTGTGAATTTACAATCAAATTTATTTCTGATTATGTACAGTCTGGATAAATAAAAACTATAGGTAGAATGGATGTGGAAGATGATAGAAAATTTAATGAAATGGATTTTCTTTGTTATAATCATTGCTGACTTAAGGCTTGAATGGATACAGAAAGTAAGAGAGAGTTGGAGGAGGAAAATTTTGTTTGTTATAGTCATTGTGACTATAAGCTCTGAGCTCTTAATATAAAGTTTTAAATATTTTTTCCTTTATTATCCAAGTATTCTGCTAGAAAACAAAGATTTTACATCAGAATAATGTTCTTGCTAATGTTTATGTTGGCCTTATCATCCTTTACTTCAGAAAACAAGTCTTCTCAATGTTAAGGGAACAACTGTTACAAATAATTTGTTCTTTCTCTTATATAAGTAGGGAGCTAAAATTGCTTAAATATTACATAGGAGATGTTTGGGAAGTATTACAGTTGTTAAAAGGAATTTTCTGTCCTATAGATGGTTGCATTTGTATAGGTAAATAATAATTCTTATATTTAGAGATTGTATAAAATTCCTAAAAATTTGACAATGCTCTCACTATTAATGTTGTATCATGATACTAATCTGTATGAAGTTAACAATGGTATGGTACTATTACTCATGGTTTTAATTATTCTTAAAAAGCTGCAGATCAAAGCAACAACCAAATGTCAGTTGCACTGCTTTGCACTAACACTTCTCTAAAATTATATTTGGGCAGTTATAGGTCAGAGTTCCATCTGTATAAGTGAAAGATTTTAAAAGAAAGGCAGGACAAATATGCATTATATTTATCTGTTAATTTACATAACTGGTAAATGTATAAAAGTGAAACAGAACAAAACCTATGCTATGGTTCATTAATATAAAACAACTCTAATATTTTTACTTCTGAAAGTAGCTTCATTTAAAATCTTATAAAAGTTAGAGCTTAGATTGTAAACTGTCACTACTATCCTTAAATTCTGAAATGCTTTGCCTTTGGTGTAACATAGTAGTTCCCTGGGACTTTAAATACCTGTGTAACACCTGGCACTCAGACTTAGTACTCCAGCTCTGAAAGTCAGCAAGCCCATATAGCAACTGTGAATAAAAAAACTGGAGAAGCTCAAACTCTCATTAAATAGGTGATGAAACAAATATGGTTAAAACTTAAGGTAAACCAGCATGCAAGGTAAAAAAAATATATTGTTTGTATTTTAAAGCTTTAACTTTTGTGTGGGACAAAAAGTAAGATTCTTATTTTGTCCAAAATTTAAATTTTAGTAGAACACTTGCTAAGTTAATATGTCTAGTCAATTTATTTAAATACTGAAAATCAGCATTATTTGATATAGTACCTAGAATAAGGAATAAAAATTTTAATATTCTGTACAAGTTAATGTTACACCATGATGCAGTTCAGAGTGTTTTGGGCAGAAAATGAAAAAGTGTTTGCAAAATCCCTTGATGGACTGGGAAAAATAGATCTATTGAACTTCCTTATGGAAATTCCTGACATTTTCTTAAGCAAGAGGGGCTATCAATTTAATATGCCAAGACCTCAATTTTGAGGCTTGCATTTATGAAATTTGTTTCTGTAATATCAAACTGAACCTATTTATTTAGTGCCTAAGAGTCATCTCCAGAAAATCTCTGCTGATGTTCAAATTTTGTCTCTCTCTAAGCCAAACTCTGATGTTCCCCCTATGTGGGACATAATTTCCAGGGGTGTAAGTCTGGATCTGGCATGATGGAATGTAACTCGCCCTGGCATTGAGAGACATAACTGGCCCTGGTACCATGAGGCATAAGTTCAAAGGAAGAGCCTAGCCCCAACATTGTGGATTAACTGACCAAAAAAGGGGAAAGAAGTAGAGTTGCAATGACTAAAAGATTTTATATTGAGTCAAGAAATCATTCTGGGGTTACTCTTATGCAAGTTTCAGCCAGATATTGCAAACTGCCACAGTATGGCAAACCCCATACAGCAGTATTCTTGGAAACCCTGAAAGATAAACTGGGCTCTAAAAAAATTTTACTTATTCAGTTTGTTTTTCAGAGACTTAAAATGTCCAGATTGTTCCAATGCCAGAAAAGCACTTAAACCAAGAAATATTGGACTCTCCAAAATAACTGGCTTAATTTCATCCCTTTGCCCCTTAATAGAAACACCCCTTTTCAGCTTTGAAGCAGTTAGAAGAGTCATCACCCAGACATCCCTCAAGACCGAGACATAAGTATCAAATGAGAGTGATGAATTGTAACCAAGAAGTTGTGATTTAAGTGATGCTTTTGATTGCTTAATCATTATATAGCTATTCCTTTTTGCTTTCTGGTATACTGGACTATACAGAGAAAAATTCCTGAAATCTCTAAATTGTAATCCAGTTGCCTTGATCACTGATCATGATTGCATAGCACCTATCTTCTGCCTGTTAGATTGTAAAAACCTTGTGACTAATGTTCATTTGTACCCTGTTATCCCGTTTTTCAACTTCAGAGTCTTGTAATCACTAGAGACAGCCCCTGAGAAGAAATGAAATAGGATGGAATTTCACTGGCTGAGAAATTTCAAATAGAGTTGAGAGGTTATCCTGAAAGTTATTTTTATGCATTATATAGATACCTCTTTTTAGTTTATGGTATATTGGTGTGGCTGGAGGGTAGTACCTGAGACTCTTATGCTGTGTTTCAATAGCCTTGATTCTTGAAGACTATTGCATAGCTGTATAACTTTTACAATGTGACTGTGTGATTGTGAAAACCTTGTGTCTGATATTCCTTTTATACAGGGTATGGACAGGTAACTAAAAAATATGGATAAAAATAAATACATAAGTAAATATGGGACAGATAAAGATAAAAAATATTGGTAGATTGAAATACTAGTGGTCAATGAGAGGAATGGGTAAGAGGTATGAGATATATGTTTTTTCTTTTTTAATTTCTTTTTCCTGAGTGAATCAAATGTTCTTAAAATGATCATGGTGATGAATACACAACTATGTGATGATATTGTGAGCCATGGATGTATACTATGTATGGACTGTATATGTGTGAAGATTTCTCAATAAAAATATAAATTAAAAAAGACAGCCTATAATGTTTATTAATGAAGGGTCTTTGACCAACCCAGAACTAATTCATGCCAAGTCCAAAGTTATCTTGAGAACCAAGACTGGATTTAACCAAAATTGGCCTGCCTCATATGCACAGTAGCTTAGACTTTAACCTACAAGTCAACTATACATCATTCCCCCATTTTCTTACATACATTCTCTAAGTATGTAATCAATCTGCACATGCTCACTGATCAGATCACCTCTAATTACATTATCTGGGGTCACTGTGCTCATTATCCTAAACCCTGCCCGTCTTTTTTCAATAATAAAGCTATCATAATTACTGCAGTTTGGGGAGACAGATTTTTGGCCACCAATTCATCTACTCTCCTACTGTATTCCTAGTAATAAACTCTTTCTCTCTCTGAAACCCTGGTGTCTCATGAGTTCATAATTGAGCATGTTGGGCAAAAGATTCCAATGCCTTTGTCCAGTAACATCAATCACTGCAATACTATGATAAATTAGGAAATAAAAAAATTGGGATGAAGAAGGTAATTTTCTTAAGATGCCAAATCATTTGCTTATTGAAATCTACCAAATATTTAATAGACAATCCATATTGTTTCCCCTTCTTAATTAAATTACCCCATTTTTTTAAGAAATGGTTTTATACTGAAATAGTATAACTAATTAGAGTACTGTTTTGGCCTTTTGCTCTGTTCAATGGTAAATTTAGAAAAATTCATTTTATTCTTTGCAAAAGAAGTATCTACCAATCTATAAATAGGATCTATACAAAATATATAACCATGAGGCATTCTGGTTCATCATTGAAATTCATGCCCATTCATTTTATTCTAAGTCTCTCTAACAAAATTCCAGTAGCTTGGTTTGAATAATGAGAATGGTCTAAGAACTCTGGGCTAGCCCATAGTTAAAAAGAAAGACAACCAAACATTTTCTCCATTTACTAACAGTGATAGTACCTCTTTACTAAAAGGCTTTTGAAGATCTTTTGAAGCTTATTAAAAATATTTAAAAACCGCAAACTGAATCTTAGGAGATGAGCAAGAACACTCAGATAGGGAGTAACTTGATGGATAGAGCAAGAGGTCTTGGTTCAATTGCTTGATGATGATGATTATAATAATAATATCACTTTACATTGCATAGCACACAGCACTTTTGCATGCATTATCACAATTGATATGCACCATTCCATACCTTTTCTATTCCAGAATTTATCTGTATATGAAAACAGAGCTGCCTGAAACAATGGACAATAATAACCAGATTAACATAAGATGCACATTTTGAGTTAGACTCTACATCTATACAGCCTACTCTCTCTGTGAGAGAAAGCAAAGGCTTTGTCAGAGAGTTACAAGGCCATCAATGTATACCAAACAATTCAGATTTCCTTTGATATTCTATTAAGCTAGACATATTTAAACCAGTCTATTCACTTGTTACCCTGATTTATTTACCCCCCACTCCCTGCACTGAGTAGAGAAATTTTTGTGTATTTGTATTTTTTATGTACTGGTGGTGCATTCAAATGATTCAAATTAAAAATTTTTGAAAGGATGCACTGTGAATGGAAGTCTTTCCACTTCCCACCCCCAATGTTCCTATGACCTGTATCTCCCCTGCTCAGGAAGGCAATAGTTATAAATTTTTTGTGTCTCTTTTCAAAGGTGATTTATGTATATTTAAACAATCACACACATACTTCTTTATTAGAGAACAATCATGCATAAAATACAGGGTTACCATACACCACTCTACCACCAATCCTTGCTTTGGTCACATACATGTTTTTAAAACAAAAAGGTAACAACGTCTCTACTCACTTCTTTTCCTTTTCCACATAATATCTTTGACAAATTTCCATACACATAGAAAAACTGTTTCACTGTTTTTTTGAATATCTGTATAGTCTCATTATATAGAGCCATAGTGCTTAATACAGTCACACATCTATTGAGCACTTGGAATATGGCTGGTTTGAATTTGACAGTGCTTAATATATTAAAATACACCAGATTTCTAAGACTACTTATGAAAAAATAGTGTAAAATATCTCAATATTTTTATGTTGATTACATGCTGAATTGTTAAAACTATGGACATATTTAGTTAATAAATTATAACATTAATTTCATTTGTTTCTTTTTATTTTTATAGATGACTAGTCAAAAATTTACATATATATGTCACTCACATTATATTTTTATGGGACAACACTGATAAAAATGGATCATTAGTTATTTATTCAGTTTCCTATTAATTAGTTGCTGATTAATTAATTAAGGTTGAATTTATTCCATTCCAATACAAACATACTGAAATTAATAACACCATAAATAATCACTTTCTTGGATTGCATTGGTAGAGTTCTTGGGATGAAACATGATCATTTTAGATCTTGGCAAATATTGCTAAATTGTTCTTTATGGAGGTTATATCAATTTGCTTACCTATCATTATGAGGGTACATATTTCCACACTCTTGACAAAAATTATGTTGAAATATTTTTTCATTTTTGCCTGGCTAATATGCAAAATTTGTGCTTTTGTGATATTAATTTTCATTGATCTTATGAGTGAGATTGAAAATATTACATATTTTTGAGTCCTTTGATTTCATTTTCTATAAATGTTCATTCACCAGTTAATTATTCAGTGCTTGCTATGTGCCAGGTTTTATTCCAGATTTTGGGAACACATCAGCAAATAAAAACAAAGATATCTGCCCTTATCATGTTTACCTTCTAGCTGGAAGGATAAGAAAGCTATAAACTTATATAATATCTTACAAGGAGAAAAGTGCTGTAGAAAAAAAAAAGAACAACAGGATAAAGGTGACTGGGAGTGCAGGGTTATAGCAGAGTATGAATTTTTTATTAATCTTGTTTTTTTTTAATTTAAACACATATTTGTCTTTAAAATTACTTCTTTCAAACATTTTCCCTTCATGGGCACACAAATACCAATAAACATTCACACCCAGCTTTGGGTAACAAAGTGATTAAGAACATAGGTTGTAGCATCAAAAAGATACATATTCCTATTACAAGATAGTGGGTGGGATGCTGCAGGGATCCATCTCCCCAAAGAAGCCTGAACAACTGGAAAGAAATGGTAGAAACATCTATCTCAATGCTCCAGAAATAAAGGATTGCAATAAAAGGGCAAGCACTAAATAAAACTAAAAGTAACTTAAAAGTAGTAAGATCCTCTGGTGCCTTTGCTGTCCTCTCCCCATCCACTCATTGGCTCAATGGAGAATCAGCTTGCATACTCAGTGTGGGTCCCTGGACCTGAAACTAAAGAGAGCACAGTAAACCTTGTGCACATTCTGGGAGTATGCATGTCTGGGCCAGTTTGCCTAATAGCAATGTGCATGATTGTATCAGGACAATTGTCAAAGCCTGGTTATCCTAGAACTTATACTACAAATAGATGCAGCTCACAAAGCTCTCCTACAAAATGCTGTAGGAGAACCATCAAGTCATGACTGCCTAGGGCAGTGGTTTGGGCAGCTGTGAACAATAACACATTGAATATCAAAATTTCTACAAAATATACAAGGAAATAGGATTTGATGGTTCATGCAAAGAAGTATATTACAGCATTAGAAACCAAAAAGATAGTAGGGAAAGGATTAATGAACAGAGAATATCAATAAAGAGGTAAAAATATGAAAGGAAAGTTGGGTAATGGTGACTCAGAGGCAAAGTTCTCACCTGCCATGCCGGAGATGTGGGTTTGATTCACGGTGCCAGCCCATGTAAAAAATATATATATTTTTCATATATATATATGAAAAAGAAACAAACAGAGCTGAAGACCAGAATAATGGAAATTTAAAATTCCCTAGAGGGATTCAATAGCAGATTGGAGCTGAAGAAAAACAAAAGCTTAGGGAGTTCATACCTTTAAGCACATCCTATATGCAATGTTAAAAGGAGTTTTTCAAACTGAAGGGAAAGGGCACTAGACATGGTTTCAAAGCAGCATGAAGAAATAAAGATATGTAGCAAAGGTAACCATTTGGATAATTACAAATGCCAATATTACTGTAAACATTGTTTTGCATGTAACTCCACTTCTTACTTCCTACATGTGCTAAAGAGCAAATGCATAGAAAGTAATGATAAATATAGGTACTTGGACATAAAATACACAGAGATATAAGTTTTATCAGGTGCAAAACATGGTGAGGAGACAGATATATATAGGAAAAGTATATTTATATGCTATTGAAGTTAAGTTGGCATCAACCAAATATGATTGTTATATATTTAGGAAGTTATATTTTAACCCCATGGTAACCACAAGGAAATGGATGAAAAATATATACAGATAAAAGTGAGAAGACCCTCAATATGTTATAATGCAAAAAATAATAATAATAATAATAAAAGGCTTTAATGATAGTGAGGGACAAAAATGTTATAAGGCATAAAAGGCTAAATAGCAAATGTCAGGAGAATGTCATGCATTATCAGTATTGGTTTCTAAGTGCAAATGGATTAAACTCACCAGTCAAAAGTCAGAGATTGGCATAACAGATATAAAAACATGATCCAACTATATGCGGTCTGCAAATGTCACCTTCAATTCAAAGATATGAGTAGGTTGAAGGTGAAAGGATGGAAAAAAGTGAAAGAATGGAAAAAATATACTATGCAAGTAATAACCAAAAGAGAGCTGGGGTGTCTATGCTAACATAAGATTAAGTAGACTTTAATTTGATATTGTATGAGGGACAAAGTTGGCCACTATATACTGATAAAAGGGACAATTCAACATGGAGATGTAATGATTATAAATGTACATTCACGTAAAGCAGAGCTCAAAATATATAAAGCAAATACTGACAGATTTGAATGGAGGAATGATGATTCAGCATTAATAGTGGGAGATTTTTATATACCACTCCCAATAATGACTAGAACATCTAGTCAGAAGACCAATAATGAAATAAAGACTTGAATGATACTCTAAACTAAATAGACCTAAAAGACACTACACCCTATGAAAACAGAACATAATACCTGTTCTTCTCAAGTGCTCATGTATCATTCTCCAGGACAGACCATAAGCTGTGGCACAAAATAACTCTCAAAGAATTAAAAAATATTGAAATCACACAACGTATATTATCCAACCACAAGGAATGAAGCTAGAAATCAATACAGAGGAAGAAATGGAATATTCATAGATATGTCAAAAAATTATAAAACTTAATCTTAAAAAAACAACGAGTTAAAGAGGAAGTCAGTAGTAAAATTAAGAAATATCTAGAGGCAAATGAAAATGAAAATATACCATACCAAAATTTATGTGATGCAGAGAAGGCAGTACTCAGAAGGATATTTATAGCTCTAAATGCTTTCATTATAAAAAAGAAATAGTTTAAATCAGAGAAATTACCTGAAAACTTGAGGAACTAAAAATATAAAAGTAAACTAAACCAAAAATGAACTGACACAAGGAAATAGCCAAGATAAGAGCATGGATAAAGGATATGTACAATGAACATAAAATGAAAGAATCAACAAAATTAAAAGTTGTAATGAAAAAAAAACTATAAGAGGATAATATCAAACACTGTATGCCAATTAATTAGATTAACTTGATGAAAATTATCAATACGTAGAGATACACAATCTGCTTACACTGCCTCAAGAGGAAATAGAATTTATAAACAAACCAATTAGTAGTAAAAAAATTGAAACAGTAACCAGAAACTTCCCTAAAGAGAAAACCCCAGGACCAGATTGCTACACAGGGGAATTCTACCAAACATTCCAAGAAGATTTAAATCCAATTCTGTTCAAATTTTTCAAAAAAAAATTGAAAAGGAGGGAACACTTCCTAACTCATTCTACAAGACCAATATTACCATCATACTGAAGCCAGCTACAAGAAAAGAAAACTACAAACCATTATCTCTTAGGAATAGGGATGCAAAAACCCACAACAAAATACTAGTACACAAAACCCAAAAGCCTATCAAAAGAATATTCACCATTTGGGCAGGCAACAGTGGCTCAGTGGTAGTTCTCACCTGCCATGCTGGAGAACCAGGTTCAGTTCTCAGTTCCCGCCCATGTAAAAACAAATAACTTTAAAGGAAAAAGAATATTCACCATGATCAAGAATATTCACCACAATGAACTGGGATCTGTCTCTGGTATGCAAATTTGGTTCAACATAAGAAAATCAATGAATATAATATATTACATTAACAGAATAAAGAAAAAAATGCATGAAACTATCAATTGATGCAGAAAAGACATTTGAGAAAATGCAGCACCCTTTCTTGATAAGAACATTAAGAACACTGGGAATATAAGGAAACTTAATCATCAAGATAAAGGGGATATATGAAAAACTCACAGCTAATATGCTCCTTAATGATGAAAGACTGAAAGCTTTCCTCCTGAGATCAGAAACAAGACAGGGATAATTGCTGTCACCACTGTTATTCAACATTCTACTTGAAGATCTCAGAGCAATTAAGCAAGAAAAGGAATAAAAGCTATCTAAACTTAGAAGGATGTAGGAAAATTGCACTCTTTGCAGATGATATGCTCCTACATAAAGAAAATCAAGAAAAATAAATAACAAAGCTCCTAGAGCTAATAACTGAATTCAGCAAAGTGATGGAATACAAGATCAACACCTAAACATCAGCTGAATTTCTATACACATGCAATGAACAAGAAGAAATCAAGACAAAAGTTCTTTCCCAATAGCAACTTTTAGTTAAGAATCAAATATCTTGCAAAAAATCTAAGTAACAATGTAAAGGGCTTGTACACAGAAACTACCAAACATTGCTGAATGAAATTAAATAACTAAATAAATCAAAGGATATTGGATATGAAAAATTACTCACTAATCAACCTGCTAAGATGGACTTCATAAATCCTAGGAGAACATAATACATCATAGTTTATGCAACCATTGATGTAATATACATGTATCTAATCATGTACCCCATGAGTGAAGTCACTTTGAAGTGATATGCATGTATCTAATCATGTGTCCCACAAGGCAAGTCACTTGTAGGGAAAGTGAAACTTTTGAGTAATTTAACATATAAGAGACTGTTGCTCTGTAAGCCTCATGAAAAAAAAAAGAAAGCAGAGCAGAGGGGAATGATTAAAGATGACTACTCTACCAGTGGCTCCTTCTGCTTTTTTTCAATTTGCTACTGGACCAGGTGACTGAACCTTAAGATAGGAACCTGACAATTAGTGTACTCAGTAGAGTGAGCAGTGAGCAGCCCCTCTGCCCCAGAGGAAGCTGGACCAGATGGGATGTGGGTCTCCACAAACTTGTGGCATCCCATAGCAGCTGTTTGCTGTGATGCTCTGCTCCAGCAGCTTAAAATCCACCACACAGGGAGTGCCAAGGCTTTAAAGGACTTTAAGACTGGCATCCAGTTTCCCTAGCATGGTATGGCAGTGAAAGTGTCTTGGTTTTCTTTAACTATGGTATGGTAACAGCACAAGGAAGCTTTAGGAGCACAAGTGCAGGTCCAGAGACTGCAGAAAAGCAAAAAATCTGGAAGCCTGGATTTGAGCCCTGGAAGAGGAAGCAGCAAGGCCAGGACCACACAAAAGTGGGAGTCAAGGATGAATTGGTGCTGTCCTAAGGCAAGTAACCCTCCTTACTCCATGCCTATGTCATGGTGAACTAGCAGGTTGAGAATGACCAGCCCTTGGCTCCATGGGGTGGACTGGTAGGCTTTCCCCACACACAGGTCTGCTGACAACATATATGGTGTACATGCTGGAAGGGACTCTAAGTTCTCATCAAATATGCACAGAAGAAGCCTAAGGAAAAGACTCCCAGCATAGTTTTTCCACCTGTGAGAGAATGGGGCTGATAGCCTGGAACTCTCAGAAAGCAAAACAGCACAGTTAGAAATGTAAAAGTGCAAGAACAGGTGATGGAATGCACCCAGTGAAACAAGGATTGGAACTGCCAGCCGAATGAAGGCTGCCCTGGGAGCAGAAAGGAACTGGCAAAGCCTGCAGTCCCACCAATGTATTGCAGTTGCAAATGTGGGTAATTTAATAGCCACAGGGGTAAATCCAGAGACAAATGATGAACAGCCCAATGAAATTTTATTGGTGTTGTAAAAAAAATTGCCCTGGGAGCAGCAGTTCACTAAAAACTAAAGGAAGAAAAGCAGGCTGAGTCCTGGCCATTATACTTATTACATGAAATTTTGCTCCAGTGCATCCCAGATGACATGACTTGATTAACTGCCACACCAGCTGTGGCCTGGTGGGTGGGGGAGATGGGATACTGAAGGAACTTTCAAAATAGTAGTCCCTCTGCAATGTACAGCATGTCTTAGCCCTAGTAGACCCAGAGGCAAAATGCATTTTGCTGTATGGAAACCCAGACTGATCCAATGGCCCTCTGACACACATTGATGGTTATGGAGGGTGCATGATCCATGTGAAATAAGTGATGGTAGTGTCTGGCATTGGTTGCTTGCTGCCCTGAGCCTACAAAATATATATCTCTGCTATTCCTGAATATATATTAGGCATGGATATTTTACAAGGACTGACTATAAAAACCACCCAAGGAGAATTTTGGATACAGGTGTGAATAGTAAAACCTGTGCTTAGAAACCATCCTCATCATTCCCTGGTGTGTTTGCCTGAGCCCCAAAGAATTGTTAAAGGGTGGCCAGGATTGGGCCAAAGGTGTAGATATACAGTGGACACAGCATGTCCCATATAGACAGCAAGCTGCAGAAATGATTAAAAGGTACAATGACCTCCTGATGGAGAAGCTCTGGGTTCTAGCCCCAGAGAAGCCAACACTGAAGGGGTGGGCTTCCCACATTGGCAACTGGTGTTCATTTATTAAATGAACAGCTTAAGTGCACAGGCTACTCCCCTTTAGGCTTTATCATAAGGGGATGAGCCTTGCCCTTGCACATACAAGTGGAAAGAAGTGATGTGTTGAAAAGTACCCATGTGTGGGAAAGAAGGATATTATTACCAGCACCCCATGTTTTGCAATGAGGGACAACAGATGGACAGACCTGGCCATGGAAAATGCTAACAGAAACCCCTTCATAGGTGGTATGTCTTCTGCCTTGGGGTGACAGGATAACCTGAGGTTTGCAGATGCAAACTTGGATTGAAGTGTGGCCAGCTCCTATGCATGTGCCCCTTCCTGATAATGGGGAAGTTTCTTGGCTTCAGGAAACTTATATCTTGCATCCCAATTGTGTTAGTAAGGCCCAAGGGGACTCATGCTCGAACTGAGGCAGAGACCCCTGGCTGCCACTCTTCTTTTGCAGAATGAGCAGGCATATTTCAGGCCCGAAGGATGAAATTTGTCTCTAATGGCTTTTAAAGTTTTATTTTCTCTCCAACCAGGCTGATTGCAGCTAATAATCTGGCAGAATGGGCACACACCTATGCAAAGGTCCACAACATTTCTTGTTGCTGGGTGTTCTAGCAGATGTAGCTAAAAGGCTTCCATGGTAGAAAGCACCAGCCACTAAATAAAACTGGACATGGCTAGAATGAGACAATTTCAATTCTCCAGCTTAAGAATAACTACAGCAAGTAGTTGATGCTATACTCATTTGGGACATGGACAACCTCCCCTTCTTGGATATCTATCCAAAATGGTTGGGGATGGCTTATGGCTGAACATATGGGTTTTAAAAAATACACCATGGTGCATTGAGCAATGTCAGGGAGGACCCTGGTGTGTGGCAGGGTGAGCTTCTAGTCTTTTTGTGATGGGACCATCGTATCTGCAGTTCTCAAAAATATTGGGATGAAAGCCCATATATAAGGACTAAGTCAACCGATCAGCTCCCTAAGGGGTCACATATAGGTTTGTGGATAATATGAGTAGACCTACTTACCTGCTACTTGGACAGGGTGATGCACATGAGGGCAAACCTATATAAAAGGGCAGATTCTCACCTTTTTCCCAGAAACAGCCCACAATTGGAATATGGTATATAACTGTTGGCATCATAAAAAATGAGCTACCTAATGGTTTTGTCCTCAGGCTGTATTTCTTCCAGGAGCTGGAGCCTTTAAAATAGAATTGGAAATTGAAGCTTTAGCTGAACACACTTTAACTTTAATAAGGATGAAGCTACCCAGATGAGAAAGGTTGTTTTGCAAAACAAAATAGCTTTAGATCTCTTGACAGCTGTCCAAGGGGAAACTTGTGCAATGTTACATGTGGAATGTTGTGTGTATGTTCCTGACTATCAGGGTTCTATTAATGGTGCCTTGCATAAAGTGGATGAAGGAGTATAAGCCATTCACTCCCTCTCACAGGATCCTTTATGGTCTTAATGGAACTCCATGACAGGGACTTGGCATTGGGTAATAGTAACTTTAGCATGCCTGTCCAGATTTTTAATAATATTTTATTGCTCAATTTATTGTTCTTGTGGCTTATGGGCCCAAGGAACAACCCTGTGGAATAAGATATCCCTTAGAATACAGGACATTTAAGGGGTGGAGTGTGGCATATGAAAAATTACCCATTATAAACAGCCTAAGATGGCCTTCATAAGTTCTGGGGGAACATGAAAAGCATAGTTTATGCAACCATTGATGTAATATTCATGTATCTAGTCATGTACCCCACAAGTGAAGTCACTTTGATGTAATATGCATATATCTAATAATGTATCCCATGAGGGAAGTCACTTGTTGGGAAAGAGCTACTTTTGCATAATTTAGCATATTAGGGACTATTGCTTTGTAAGCCTTATGAGAGAAAGACAGAGAGAGCAGAGCAAAGCACAAGGGAGTGATTAAAGATGACCACTCTACCAGTGGCTCCTTCTGCTTTCTTTCCATTTGCTCCTGGACCAGAGTGACTGAACCTTAAGATGTGAACCTGACAAAGTTTATTTTGTGTTCATGCATTGGAAAATTATGTATCACTAAGGTGTCAATACTGCCTAAAGCAAAATATAGATTTAATGCATTCCAAACAAAATTCCAGCAACTTTCTTTGCAAAAAGTAAAAGCTAATCATCAAATTTATATGGAAGGAAAGTCCATGTTTGGCCATGGTTGCTGCAGGGTGCAAATCAGTGTCATGGAGCTGAAAGAGCACTGAAGAGTTCTCCTGTTGCTGACAGCCATCAAATTAAAATCCCACCAGAATTTTCACTGTATGTATGCCTTGTTTCCTGGATGCATGGGAAACATGAGTCTGTTGGGACCTGGTTCAAGAAGAAAACAAGACATCTTCACAAGGAAATCCACATACTAACAAAAAGTGTTCCAAACTTTGAAGGAGATATGTGCTGGTTTGAAAGGATGTGTGTCCCCTAGAAAAGCCATGTTTTAATCCTAATCCTATTTTGTAAAGGCAGCCATTTCTTCTAATCCTTATTCAGCATTGCATGTTTGAAACTGCAATTAGATCATCTCCCTGGAGATGTGATTTAATCAAGAGTGGTTGTTAAACTGGTTTAGGTGATGACATTACTCCACCTATTTAGGTGGGCCTTGATTCGTTTCTGAAGTCCTATAAAAGAGGAAACATTTTGGAGATTAGAGATTTGGAGAGAGCAGAGAATGCTGCAGCATCACAAAGCAGAGAGTCCATGAGCCAGTGACCCTTGGCAATGAAGAAGGAAAATGCCTCCCAGGGAGCTTCATGAAACTGGCAGCCAGTAGAGAAAGCTAGCAGATGATGTTGTGTTTGTCATGTGCCCTTCCAGTTCAGAGAGAAGCCCTGGCTGTATTTGCCATGTGCTTTCTCACTTGAGAGAGAAACCCTGAACTTCATGGGCCTTTTGAACCAAAATATCTTTCCCTGGATGGATGCCTTTGATTGAACATTTCTTTAGACTTGTTTTAATTGGGACCTTTTCTCAGCCTTAGAACTGTAAACTAGAAACTTATTAAATTCCCCCTTTTAAAAGCCATTCCATTTCTGGTATAGTGCATTCTGGCAGCTAGCAAACTAGAACAAGATAGAACATGAACATGACTTACAGTGAAATTAGAGATCCTCAAGAGGACTCTCAAAAGGATTTGGAAAAAGACCCATGAATAACTTCTTAGGCACAGGAGACCACAGTCACAGAAAGTGCCACTGAAGACGTTCAGACCTCAAACCCTGCTTCTAATCTTAACAAAGACCACCAAGAGGTAGAGATAGTAGGTCCAGAAAATGCAGATACAGTGAAAAATCAGAAAGTCTAGATGAAACAAATGATGGGAAATCTCCAAATGATAAAACAGAGTATGAGAACATCAGTTTTCCAAATGGAGAACAAAAACATTTCCCTTCAGAAAGTCTGGGTGAAGAAATCTTGGATCCAGAGCCTAACTGTTCTCCAAATGACAAGGTAGGAGGAGCAGATGCATATTTAAGGAACAGCTCTGTAAACCTCCCTGAGGAAGCAAGTGACAAAACTGGAGCTTCACAGGTGCCACCTGCTCTAGACTCCCAGGATGCCCAGGGTCCTGATCATTTCAGTGCAGGGCAGGAGAGCCAGAGCACACTGAGGAATTGACTGTTGATGTCAAAGCTGGAAGTTGTCAAAAAGAAACACAAAAATTGGAAGAAAACAATGAGAATGCACAAGATGTAATAAGAAAGATTAATAAAATGGATTTTTGGAGTCATGGATCCATCTTTTTTGTATTCCTGGCTGTGGTTTTGATTTTTGTTTTGCTAGGCTCTATTAATAGCTACTATTTCTCTCAGGCACAGCAGGTATCCAGAAATCCAGCTTTGGAGGCCTTCTTGGCCAGTTCAACCAATTGGAGGATAAATTTCCAAGCCAGAGTTCCTTCATCTGGCAAAGAGGATGTAAGTTTCTACAGAAGAACCTCAATGTTTCAAACCCCACAGAGCCAGCCACCATCATATTTAGAGCAACTTGAGAAGGAAGAGAGACCCGAAGTGCCTGAATCACTATATTGTGGTTACCTACATCTCTTCCCAGAAAATCTCTTGTGTTCACATTGTTGGAGCTGGAAGAACCTTGCAAGACAGTAATACAGTCAAGCTGTTGGTCAGCATAGAGCTGAGTTCTGGATTTGAAAATGGCCAGAAGGCTGCCATGGTACACCACTTTGAATCCCTTCCTGCAAGGTCCACCTTGATCTTCTACAAGTAATGTGATTGTGAGAATTCAGCTTTTAAAGATATGGCCCTGGTCCTGACTATTTTACTAGAGGAAGAAACACTAGAAGCAAGTGTAGGCTCAAGGGAAACTGAAGAAAAAGTGACAGATTTGCTCTGGACTTTGTTTACTAACTCTGAACACTCTTTCAAACACATGGATTCAGGTGAATTGAGTAGGCTGTGGGGCTGTATTTCACACCTGGTCCTGCCTGTTCAGCCAATGAGGAACATAGAAGAACAGAGGTGCCTTTTAATAAGATATGCTTAGAGTTCATTATAAAAGGCATAGATTTATTTTAGGAAGTTAGCTTCAAAGCCCTCCATTTATCTGGAAGGAGGTTGAAAAATTTGAGGAAATATCCTGAAAAGCACAAAGTATCTTATTTTATAATTTTTTTCATTCTTTGCTTTTTGTAAAATTTTTCTAATCAAAGTATGACAATGCTAAAAATAAACCTGACATTTCCCCCTTAACTTTCAAAAAATCAATTTTGACATATAGCATGGTGTACATAATTAAGGAGTTTTAATAATCCAAAAATGTATCAACAGTCATTGTACAAAAAGATAGTCTTATTTCTCAGATTAACTACAGAGTGATTTTTTATTTTCTTGATTGAGACTGTAATGAGACTTTTTGATCAGTTTTGGACTCTGACTAAAGCAATTACAGTAATAAAGCAATGATATTTTTTAGAAAAAATTTTCTAGCACATATTAAATATTTTTAAAACTCACTTGAAGAACTTGGTTATGTGACTTCATCTTATACTAATATGCACTTTTGAGTAGTATGAAAAATGGAAATATGAAATCAAATATTTAATGTTTATTATGTATAAGGTACTATGATTATATTTCATTAATGGGCTGAGGTAAAACCCACTGTACTTAAGAAATATTCCCAAAACTTGGAAATGAGGAAATTCTTAAAAATCTTTACTTCAGCTTTCATGAATGATTTAGGATACTGATTTTCAAATTGTGTCTAACTACAGATTTAAGTGGAACAAAATGTTTCACTGATAATGAAGTTTGAAAGCTACTTACATGGGAAAACATCTTAGAAGATAGGAAATGAGTAGAAAAAAATGAATGTATTAAATTTATTAGTAAGAAGAGTGAGGATGCCATATAGGTTTATTGTATTAAAGGGCTGTTTATGAAAAATACTACAGATGAACATTTGAATATGTAAACTAATATTTACTGGCATGTTTCTGGTGCTTTTGTTAATTTCTGTTAATCATCATTTCAGTCTGATGAAATTTTATAATTGTCTAGTGTTCTAGTTTGCTAGCTGCCAGAATGCAATAAACCAGAAACAGACTGGCTATTAAAAGGGAATTGAATCAGTTGCTAGTTTACAGTTCCAAGGCTGAGAAAATGTTCCAATTAAAACAAGTCTATAGAAATGCCCAATCTAAGGCATCCAGGGAAAGATACCTTGATTCAAGAAGGCCAATGAATTTCAGGCTTTCTCTCTCAAGTGAGAAGGCACATGGTAAACACAGTCAGAATTTCTTTCTCATCTGGAAAGGCACATGGTAAACATGGTCAGAGTTCTTCTCTCATCAGGAAGGCACATGGCAAACACAGCATCATCTGCTAGCTACTTCTCCTGGCTTTCTATTTCATGAAGTTCCCCAGGAGACATTCCTTCTTCATCTCCAAAGGTCACTGGCTGTTGGACTCTGCTTCTCATGGCTATGTCATTCTGCTCTGCTCTCTCTGAATTGCTCATCTTCCAAAATGTTTCCTCTTTTATAGGACTTCAGAAACTAATCAAGACCCACCCAAATGGGTGTAGACATGCCTCTACCTAATCCAGTTTAACAACCACTCTTGATTAAATCACATCTCCAGGGAGATAATCTGATCACAGTTTCAAACATGCAATACTGAATAGGGATTAGAAGAAATGGCTGCCTTTACAAAATAGGATTAGGATTAAAACATGGCTTTTCCAGGGTTCATACATCATTTCAAACCAGCATATATAGGATGAGAGTTTGTGTGCCCTTTAAACAGAGCACATTTTGGTTACCAATTTGAATAGATTTTATATGGACATGTTGGCATGACTTTACAGAACTCTGCTGTGCAGCAATGGAGCATTATATAATGCAGCTCATTTTTAGACCAGCCAGTCAGAAGTAAGAATTAAAGAAATGCAAGAAATATTGCCATTTATGAAGGGAAACAAATGGTAGATAGATTCTCAAAGGTATTAAAGGCAAATATCAATTGTTGGAATGTGTTCTGTGATTGTAAAAGCATTGAGAACAGTGTTTTTAGAGCCAGCCATGGTTGATTTGCATGTGAGCTCTGAAAGCAAAACTCTTGTAAGGTGAATGATGTTGACCTAAAGAAGGGTCTCTTCCATTACATGCATATCTAGGAATGATCACCATGATTCTGGAATGTTTCTAGTAGGTTGGGCCTCTTTATTCCTATGAGAAAAAATATATATATATTTACATATATAAGAAATCATATGAAGTGATTAAAATATGGAAGAATTTTAGGAAAGACTAAGAAGACATAGGGATCTTCACTGATACTAAAATGAAATCACAAACATATGGTAGAAGAATCTATTTGAAAATACCTGTCACAGGAAAAATATGCATCTGTTCTAATCAAGGCCTTAAGTTGTGTTCAATTGAGTGTGGAGACATACAGAAAGGAACAAGACTTTGTGAAGGAATCTTCCAATAGATTTGAGAAAATATCTGAACAAAAAGCATAAGGAATATAATGTGTCAATTCAGTATGAAATTAGAGAAAGTGATGGAAAAATCCATATACCATATTCAAATTTTTTCTGTATGTCTGATTCATAGATGATATCATTATATTACATAAAACCAAGGTGTCTTATAGGACTATTAAGTTGACCTACTAACTTCTGTGACTCAAGATTTATAAAGAGACCCATATGTAATTCACTATCTGGTTTCTACTAGAGACTCAGATCACAGTTGAAACAAAGATTCTTGTTGCTTCATTCAGTTGCATATGGTTTTTCATTTCCTTTCAATATAATTTGGAAAAAGAAATTTCTAAAAGCCACAATGCTTTGATTGTTTAGCCTTTGCTACAAGCAATTTTTCTTCCATGTATGAGTGCAGTTGAGACTGCTTTCAGCTGACTGTCCATTATTTCAAAAATCATTTTAAGAAGAAGCAATACATCATCTCTGATGAGAGACCAAGATAGACTCTGGGTCTTCTCATGAATGAAATGATTATTTTAAAGCATAAAATGATACATTTAAAAAATGTACATAAATCACTAAAATTTATTATCTGATAATAAATAATTTAAATAAATATATATTTTAATTTTAAATAAATTTATTTAAATAAATAAATTCAGACTATTTTCCATTGGATTATTTCTAATTTTATATTTTTCGCATTTTCTTTAGCATATCTTCAAAAACAGTAATAGAAAATATTCTTGGCTTAAAGAAACATTTGTGGGCCTTTTACACCATATATGATACCTAAAGATCAGCTTTTAATTATTATCATAAGACAACTTTCATTACTTTATGTATTAATATAAATTGTTTCTTGAATAACACCAGAGATGTAAAAACAATTGGTAGAATCAGAAACTATCTCTGGAGTGGGATGTGTTCTCCACTTTAGGATAAATTTTATGTTTCCATTTAGATTCCTGGGGTTGGCAGAGAAATTACAAAGTGTTCATAACACTAAAGGTGGTAATGCTATTTGTTTCTGTTTCTATTTTTTAATTGATAAGTAATTGAATTTGAATGCCTCATGGCTTATGGTGGCTAATGAGGCTCAGCATGCCTATGACCTATCATTCTCTCAGCTAATTACTCAGTTGAACGAGACTAGCCACTGAGATGGTTTTAACCCTCCACACAGTTTTAATTTATGCTTTCATCTGTTAGGAAGGAATAATAAGATTTGATGTTAAAGTATCCCAAAGAAATATGGCATGTGAAAGTGATAAATAAGCAAGATGATCTTCACCAGCTTACCCATATAACTTGCATATATCTGATCAAAATTTTTATTTAGCCCATACAGGTCTATATCACTTTAAAAACTGCTAAATAAAAAATATATAAAATTTATATCTGATGAGGATTTTCTTCTGACAGGAATAAACCTTCATCCATACACAGTTTGTTTGTGGATAAGTACTTTCATATAGCAACATGAACACCTTTTCTTTTATCATTTAATAATGAAACATAGCAATTTGAAAAAATAAACCAGTTAACCTTTCTAAAGGGCCTTCAATGTATCATTTTTATAAAAGCAATTTTTATCTGTTTTTCAAGTTGTGTGTGGTTAAATTTCAATCTTAATTTTAATGTTTTGTTCACTGGTCTGTGCATAATATATTCATTTAAAAAATGTATTTGTTATTACTGCAGCTTTGCAATAAATATCGAGAATGGGAAGCATCACTCCTCCAACTTCATTCTTTTTTTAAAACACAGCTTTATCTTTTGGTTTCTCCTACCCTTCCATATAATTTTTTTCTTTTCAACAAACACATGTTTTTGGTACAAGGACACATATATAGACCAATGGAAAACAACTGAAAGCACAGAAAGCATTTTCCCACCTTTATGGTCAACTGAAATTTTACAAGGTGGCAAAGATCTTTCAACTAGGAAATAATGGTCTCTTCGACAAAAGATGCTGTGAAAACTGGATCTCCTCAAAAAAGGAGGAACAGTACATCACACTATATACAAATCCAACTCAAAATGTATCAAAGACATTAATTTAAGTGCTATAATTATCAAATTACTGGAAGAAAATGTGGGAAGCAACTTCATAATCTTGCATTAGGCAATGGTTTCTTAGAATATACACTCAAAGCAAAAGTAACAAAGGAAAAACTAGACAAATTGGAAGTCACGTAGTTTAAAAACTTTCTTTTGTTCCTCACAGGATTTTATCATGAAAGTAAAGTGACAACCAATGCAAAGGTAGAAAATATTTGGAAACCATATGTCCAATAAAAGAATAATGTCCAGATATATAAGGAAATTCAAATGCTCAAAGAAAAACAACCTAATAAAAATGTGGGCAAGAGACATGAACAGACATTAACCAAAGAAAATATACAAATGGCCAGAAAGCACATGAAAAGATGCTGAACATAATTATCCATCAGACAAATGCAAATTAAAAACATAATGAGATACCATTTCACACCCATTAGTATGCTGCTATTAAGAAATTGAAAAGTGGGCGGCTGCCGTGGCTCAGCAGGCAGAGCTCCGACCTGCCGTGCTGGAGGTCTGGAGTTCGATCCCTGGTGCCTCCTGCCCATATGCAAATTAAAAAAAAAAAAGAAATTGAAAAGTAACAATCATTGGAGAGGATGCAGATAAATAGGAACCCATTCTTTGGGTGTCAATGTGAAATGTTGGAGATACTGTGGAAGAGTGTTTTGTGGTTCTATAGAAAGCTAAATTTAGAAATACTGTATTATCTGAAAATCCCACTACTAGATTTATACTCATAACAATTGAAAGCAAGAACTTGAGCACATATTTGCACAATAGTGCTCATAGTGGAGTTATTCACATTTGTCAAAATATGGAAGCATCACAGTGTCCATCAACCAATGAATGGATAAATTAAATGTATATACATACAGTGGAATATTATTCAGCCATAAAAAGAATGAAGTGATAATATATGCAAAAACGTGGATGAACCTTGAAGATATCTGATTGAAAGAAATAAGCCAGATACAAACCCACAAATATTGTATGATTCCACTGATATGAAATAATTAGAATAAGCAAACTCATAGAGTCAGAATCTAGAATGTAGGATAATAGGTGATGGGATATGTACAGGGAATGAGAAGGTGTACTAGTTAGTGTTCTCTAGAGAAACAGACCCAACAGCAGATATCTGTAAGTGCTATGAAATTATATGAAAGTGTCTCATACAGCTGTGGGCATGCATGAGTCCAAATTCCATAGGGTAGGCTGTGAATTGGAAACTCCAAAGAAAGTTTTTGATAAATTCCCTAGGAGAAGCTGGCTGGCAGAAGTAGAGAAGAAACCTCCCTTCTCTGACTACTAATGTCATTATTTCTCCTTTTAAATCCTTCAACTTATTGGACTAAATGTCTCTTATTGCAGAAAACACTTTCCTCAGTTGATGGTAGCTGAAATTAGCATAGATGCAATCAACTTACTGATGATTTAAATCCGTGAAATGTCTTTGCAGTAACAGTCCAGTGCTTGCTTGAACAGACAACTGGGCACCATTACCAGGTTAGGTTGACCCTGGAAACTAACCATCACAGAAGATAAGTCTTCATATATGCATGGTTTCTATTCAGAGTGATGGGCATGTTTTAAAAATATTTTTATTGAGATGTCTTTGCACAGTTCTTCCCCTAAACTATACACAATAACCAACCATATTTACACTCAGCTTCTTTCAGTGTACTCATATTGTGCTATCAACAGATAGTATTGTGCTATCAATTTCTGAATTTTTACAATCAGTCTTGCTGCACATTCCATATTCCTTCAGCACCAAATGCCCAATTTCTACCCTCTTTCTATCACCTGATAACCTGTGTTCTTAATGTACTATTTTACATTCCCCCCAACAGTGGATAAGTGTTATTCTTTCTCCACATCTTCTCCAGCACTTGTCATTTTCTGTTTTTTTATAATAGCCATCCTAAATGGTGTGAGATGATATCTCATTGTGGTTTTGATTTGCATTTCCCTAATAGCCACTGAAGTTGAATATCTTTTTCACATGCCACTTAGCCCTTTCTATTTCTTCTTCTGCAAAGTGTCTGTTCATGACTTTGACTCGGTCTTTTACTGGGTTTCTTTTTTTTTTTTTTTTTGAGTTGTGGAATCTCTTTATATACTCTGGATACTAAACCCTTATCTGATGTGTGGTTTCCAATTATTGTCTCCCATTGCATAGGCTGTTTTTTTAATTTCCTGATAAAGTTCTTTGATGCACAGAACTGTTTAACCTTGAAGAGATCCCATTTATATATTTCTTTTTTCATTGCTTGCACTTTGGTCTGGGAATTCACCTCCTATTACAAAATTTATAAGACATTTCCCTTCATTTTCTTCTAAAATTGTTATGGTCTTAACGCTAATGTTTATACCTTTGGTCCATTTTGAGTTAATTTTTGTATAGTGTGTAAAATACATATCCTCTTTCATTATATTACAAATAGATATACAGTTCTTGAAAAAGCATTTATTGTAGAGGCTGCTCAGTCTCAGATGGATTGACTTGATTGCCTTATCAAAAATCAATGGTCCATAGACCAGAGGGTTTATTTCTCAACACTCAATTTAATTCCATTTATCATTATAACTATCTTTATACTAGGGCCATGCTATTTTGACCATTGTAGGTTTGTAAAATGCATTAAAGTCAGATAGGGTGAGATCTCCCTCTTCATTTTTCATTTTTAGATATTTTTAGCTACTCAGGGCATCATGCCCTTCCAAATAAATTTGGTTATACATTTTTCTATTTCTGAAAATTAAGTTATTGGGATTTTAATTGGTATTGCATTGAATCTAGAAATCAATTTCAGTAGAATTGACATCTTTACAATATTTCATCTTCCAATCCATGAACATGGTATGCTTTTCCATTTATTTAAGTATTCCATATGCTTTTAGCAATTTCTTGTAAATTTACATGTATAAGACTTTTGTATACTTAGTTAAATTTATTCCTAAATATTTGACGATTTGATTGCTGTTATAAATGAATTTTTTTTCTTGATTTCCTCCCCAGATGGCTGATCACTAGTGTATAGAAACACTACTGATTTTTAGGTGTTGATCTTGTACCCTGACACTTTGATGTACTCATTTATTAGCTCCAGAAATTTTGCTATAGATTTTTCAGGATTTTCAACATATAATATGTCATCTGCAACAGTGAGTTTTACTTCTTTCTTTCTGATTTGGTTGCCTTTTATTTATTTTTCTTTTCTAATTGCTCTGACTAGAACTTCCAGCACAATGTTGAATAACAATAGTGACAGTGCACATCCTTTTCTTGTTCCTGATCTTAGAGGGAAAACTTTCACTTTTTCCCCATTGAGGATGATATTAGCTGTGGGTTTTTCATACATTCCTTTTATCATGTCGAGGAATTTCCCTTCTGTTCCTATCCTTTGAAGAGTTTTCATCAAAAAAGAAGTTGAATTTTGTCAACTCCGCTTTCTGCATCAATCAATATGATCATGTGGTTTTTCTGCTTTGACTTATTGATATGGCGTATTACATTAATTCATTCTCTTGTGTGGAGCCAGTTTTGCATAATGGGAATAAATCCCACTTGGTCATGGCCTATGATTCTTTGAATGTGTTGCTGGATTCAATTTGCAAGTATTTTGTTGAGGAGTTTTGCATTTATATTCATTAAAGTGATTGGTTTGTAATTTTCTTTTATTGTAATATCTTTGTCTGACTTCAGTTTTAAGGTGATATTGGCTTCATAGAATGAGTTAGGTAGTTTTCCCACCTTTTCATTCTTTCACAGGAGGTTGAGCAGTATTGGTACTAATTCATTCTTGAATGCTTCTAGAATTCACATGTGAAGCCATCTGGTCCTGGACCTTTATTTTCTGGGAGCTTCTTGATAACTGATTCGATTTCATTAACTGTGATTGGTTTGTTAAGGTCATATCTTTCTTCTCTAGTCAATGTTGGTTGTTCATGCCTTTCTAAGTAGTTGTCCATTTCATCTATGTTGCTTAGTTTATTAGAACATAGCTGCTCACAGTGTCCTTTCACTACATCTTTCATTTCTGCAATGTTAGTCATATGTTCCGTTTTCCATTTCTGATTTTATGTATATGCATGCTTTTTCTTTTCTGTCAACCTGGCCAAGTGTCCAACAATTTTATTGACTTTCTCAAAGAACCAAGTTCTGGTTTTGTTGATTTTGTCTATTGTTTCATGTTCTCAATTTCATTTATTTTTGTACTAATCTTTGTTATTTCTTTTGTTTGCTTTGGGGGTTAAGTTTCTTTTCTTCCTCTAGTTCTTCGAAGTGAACAGATTATTCCTCAATTTTTTCTATTTCTTCTTTTTAATATAGGCATTTAAGGCAAGAAATTTCCTTCTCTGCACCACCTTTGTACTTCCCATAAATTTGAATATGTTTTGCTTTCATTTTCATTTTCCTAAAGATATTTACTGACTTCCTGACCCACTGGTTGTTCAAGAGTGTGTTGTTTAGCTCCACATATTTTAAAATTTTCTGGCCCTATGCCTGTTATTGATTTCAAGAAGATGTTTTCATATGATTTCATTGTTTTCAAATTTTTTGAACTTGCTTTGTGACACAGCGTGTAGTTTGTCCTTGAGAATGATTCATGAGCACTTGAGAAAAATGTGTATCCTTCTCTTTTGAGTTTTAATGTCCTGTAAATGTTTGTTAAATCTAGTTTCTTTATCATATTATTCAAAATCTCTGTTTCCTTATTGATACTCTGTCTGGGTGTTCTATCCATTGATGAGAGCAAGGAATTGAAGTCTCCAACTATTATGGAGAAGTATCCATAACTTCCTTCAGTGTTATCAGTATTTCTCTCTTGTATTTTACAGCACTCTGGCCCATTGCATAAATACTTATGATTTTTATATTCTTGTCTATTTGTTCTTTTTGTTAATACATACTGTCCTTTGCCTCTTTTAATTGTTTTGCTTTTGAAATCAATTTGTTGGATATTAGCATAGTTACCCCTGTTCTTTTCTGGTTGCTGTTTGCATGAAATATATTTTCCAACCTTTCACTTATAAATATTTTTGTCCTTGAATCTCAAGCGAGTCTCTGGTAGACAGCATATAAATGGACATTTTTTTGTCCATTCTCCCAGTCCATGTTTTTAATTGGGGAATTAACCCATTCACATAAAATGTTATTACTGTAAATGCAGTACTTTCTTCTACCATTTTGTCTATTGAATTTTATACATCATATCTAATTTTATCTTTTTAACTTTACCGATAATCTTATTTTCTACACTCTTTTCCAGAATTCTCTCTCCTATCTTTTCTTATCTTTCTGTAGTGTTTCCTTTAGTAATTCTTGTAGACCTGGTCTTTTAGTCAGAAATTCTCTTAGTGACTGTGTGTCTGAAAATATTTTAATCCCCCCCCTCATATTGAAGGGCAGTTTTACTGGGTATAGAACTCATAGTTGGCAATTAGTCTCTTTCAGAATCTTAAATGTATCATACTGCTGCCTTCTTGCCTATATGGTTGCTGCTGAGAAATCCAAAACACAATCTTATTGGTCTTCCCTTGTGTTGATGGATTGCTTTTCTCTTTCTGCTTTCAAGATTTCTCTCTTTGTCTTTGACATTTGACAAGTGTCTTGGAGTATGTCTATTTGGATCTATTCTATTTGGGGTATGCTGCAGTTCTTGGATCTGTAATTTTATGTCTTGGGAAATTTTCAGTGATTATTTCCTCCATTAGTCTTTTTGTTCCCTTTCATTATTATTCTCCTTTTTGGACACACATAACACGTGTATTCATGTGTTTCATGTTGCCATTCAATTCCCTGAGAACCTGCTCATTTGTTTTCCATTCATACCTTATATTTTCTTTTGTGTGTCAGATTTTAGATGTTCTGTCATGTAGTTCACTAATACTTTCTTCTGCTTCTTCAAATTTAGTGTTGTAGGGCTCCATTGTTTTTCATCTCTTCTATTGCACCTTTCATTATCATAGTTCTTCAATTTTTTTATTCAAACTTTTGAGTTCTTCTTTATGTTTGCCCAATGTCTTCTTTTTATCCTCCCTCAACCTGTTGATTTGATTTCTGATGAAATTTTGCATGTCTATTCAAACATCCTGAATTACTTGCTTCAAATCCTGTATCTCATTTGAAGTGTTAGTTTGTTCCTTTGACTGAGCCATATCTTCAATTTTCCTAGTATGACTCATTTTCTTGACATCTAAGTATTTAATTTCCTTAAGTAGTTTATTCTGTAGGTTGTTTTCACTTTTTTACCTAGGGTTTTCTTGCTGAATGGCTTTGTTCTCTATTCTTTGACATTCAGTTCTCCTTATTCCAGACCTGTAGCATAGGTTCTGTTTAACTGGTCAGGATTTTTTAGTTCTTGTTTTTCTGTTTCTTGCTCTACCTATAGGGAGCCTCTTTTATGAGAAGAGTCTCCTCAGATATTATTGACCCCAGTCAGTTTTTCTGAGACCACACAGGTCCATGTCCCCTGAGGAAAGAGTATCCAGCATCAGTTTTCTCTGAGACTGAGACCCAGCAAGTTGTCAGACTTTACTATGAGTCCTCTAGACTCCATGATTTTCCTATCCTTCCCAGGATGTTGCACTTATCAGGTTGCAGCTCCCCCCTCAATGTAAAATCATACAGTGTCTTCACTTTTAGCAGTCTCTCTTTGCTATTTATGTGGTTGAATCAGACTGTGCTAGTAGGCATGCTTTGATTGCCTTTGTTTCCCAGATTTTGGGCCCTGAATTCCCTGAAGAAGGGCCTCCACTTGAGCACCGCTTTTTCTTGAAGAAGACACACACTTTAGAGAATTAACCCCTTTCACCTGACTAGTTAGTTTGTCTCTCTGACTTGCATTAATTATGTCCTTGCTTGGGGCAGTGATGGAGCCTGAGACTTCTTGCAGTTCTACCAAATGAGCTACTAAGAAGCAAAAAAGCAAAAGGCTTTTCATAGTAGGACCCCTGTTCCTTAGGTTTGCCAATCAAGAGCTTGAGTTGATAAGTGCTCCCAGGCTCTATGTGCCCCCTTTACTTGGGTTCCAGCCCTTTTCCAGTATTTTGTGTGGGAGAACTCAAAAAGCCTCTGTATTTTTTTCCATCAGCCCTCTTCTCTACCAGAACAAAAGCTCCAGGTTTCTTTAATGCTTACTCTATGTTTATCTGTGATCAGGACCTATATTCAGTAATCAGAATTAGTTAATTCATTCCACAATGGGAGCTTGGTTCAGCTAAGCCCTTGTTAGTAAAGTCTGTTTTCTTTCTCCTTGGGAAACCAGCCTGTCATGCCTGTGAGGGAGGATCCCCAGCCTCCATGGCTTTGGGAAATTACAATTCTGTGTGGGATCTCTGTCAATCCACTCATTCCTGACTGGTGTGCACTGTGTTTCTGGTCACAGATGTACCACCAGCAGATGTTCTGTACAGTTTCTGGCTGTTTACCAGCTGTTCTGGAGGATGAGCTAAATTTCACAACTCACTACCTATGTTTTTCAAACCATCCCTGTGTTGCATACCTTTTTTGGGTGGCACTACTTGATTAGGTTGTTTCCATGGAAATGTGACCCAGCCCTTCTAAGTTGGTCTTAATCCCCTTGCTGGAGCTCTTTATGAGAGTATAAAAGGGAGAGAAGCTAAGAGAGAAATGCCCAGAGTCACTTTGGAGTCAATAACCATCAGATGTCACATGTGCTTTCCCATGTGACAGAGGAATCCCAGATGTAAGCAGCCTTCCCTTGAAGAAGACATGTTCCACTTGATTCCTTAATTTGGACATTTTCATGACTTTAGAATTAACTTGTAGTCTAATGAATTCCCATTGTAAAAGCCACCCAATTTCTGGTTTATTGATTTCTGGCAGCTTTATCAAACCAAAACAGACTCCCTCTGCTATTTCACATAGGGAAGCTGTCTTGGTATTGAATTCTTTCAGCTTTTGTTTTTCTGAGAGTGTTTTAATTTCACCTTCATTTATGAAAAACGGGTTTGTTGAATATAGAATTCTTGGCTTACTTTTTCTTTCCTCACATTGAATATGCAATCTTACTGACTCCTGGCCGCCATTATTTATTATGAGAAATCAGCTGCCTATTCTTATTTTTGATTATTCATTTTCTCTATTGATGCTTTCAAGACTTGTCATTTGACTCCAAAGTTTACTTATGTTGTGTCTAGATATGGCTCTTCTTATCTTATGATACTTAGAATTTGTTGAAATTTTTGTGCATGTAGATTAATGTTTTTCATCAACTTTGGGGAATTTCCAACTGTTATTTCATAAAATAATATTTCTATCCCATTCTCTACATATATTGATAGACGTAATGTTGACTACCTGGTCTTTGTGGTTCTTTTCATTTTTTTGTCATTCTTTTTTCTTATTTCTCCACAAATTGGATCATCTCAACCAGCCTGTCTTGAGATACTCTGATTATTTCTTCTACTTGACTACATCTCCTGTTGAGGCACTCAAGTAAACTTTTTGTTTCAGCTATTGTATTTTTAAATTAACAATTTCTATTTGGCTCTTTTTACTATTATCTACTTACTGACATTGCCTACTTGATGAGACAATGTTCTTATTTTGTCCTTTACTTGTGTACAACTGGTTTTATTCACTTTTTTGGACAAATTTCTTGAAAGCTGATTTAGAGCCTTTGTCTAATAAATCCAATATATCTTGGCTTCATAATGTACTGTTTCTATTGATCGAGTTTGTTTATGTGAATAAGCCATCATTTTTTGTTATTGTTTTTGCATGTCTAATGCTTCTTAAAGTGAACACTTAAAGTAATATAATGTGCCAACTCAGGATGTCAGATTCTTCTGTGTCTTTATAATTTTTGATGTTAATGAATGCTATTATTCTTCATTCTTTGTTTAGTTAATTCTCTTAACTAATCTGTAATTTCTTTCTCCTTTGCATTGTGTAGCTACTGAAGTCTATGTTCAGTTATTGCAGTGATCAGCTAATGATTGTATAGAGATTTCCTAAGACATCAAAATCAATATGCCTCCAGTGTTTGCAGAGGGTCACTGGATTTGTACTAATGTATTCCTTCAAAATTCAGACAGTTGAAACCCCTATCTTAGTCTTCAATTTCTGCTTCTACAGCACCTCAGAGTCAGCCTGATATGTGCACATAAGGGCCTTCTTAGTTTTTTCTGAATATGCTCACAGCCCTGAGAATGCATACAACTCTAAACAGGCACGCATTCTTTAAAATTCTCAGGAATACGTCAGAGCATTTCAAAGTCCCCAATTCACTGGACATACCCAGCTTAAATTCTTAGTTGGCCTATTTCCTCCACTCTCATCTACTGCCTTAGGCAGTCATCATGCTAAACAATTGCCCTAAATTAAAAAAAAAATCAACCCCAAGGAAAAAGCTGCTCATATTGTGTGGTCTTAAAATCAGGTCAAATAAAGCAAACATTGTGAGTAAGGTTTTTTTTGGAAAATACCAGACAGGGCCAATACAGACAATTCACTATAAATGGGGCTTATGAAAAGCTCCAACCTGGTCTTCTCCTTCAATTATTGCCAGGCTACTCATTTTCAACAAGAATGTAGGCTACTTATCTGTGAGGTTACTGTGGAGTTGGGGAGGAATGGATGCTAGTAGGCCAAGTTGAAATGTCATAAAGCTGGATTTCTTACTAAACATAGTAGTTTTTCTTGAATAAGCAGTACCCAGGTAGCTACAATACATTGATTAATTTAAAGAGTTCTGAAAATGTTGATACTCAAAATCTGTCCGGTGTTCTTACTGATTTTATGGAGGGGAAGATTGTCAAGGGTCATTGTGATTCCTGTTGATGTTACTACTAGATTATTTTGAATGAATATTTCTTCATTACCTTTACCCATTTAGGAAAACTTCCAGATATTTTAAATGATTGCCTTTATAATTTTTGCCAATTCTATTATTGTTTTGCTGGATAAGGGTTCAATGAATCCCTTACTATATCAGATGCACTCCCATCCTCTTCCATTTTTTTCTTGACCTTACATCTATATTCTGCACTTATTTCTCTTCTTCATTAAATACTCTCTTAAACAATTTCTTTTGGTGAGAATTTTTAAGTGTTGGGCTCTTTATATTACTTTCTATGTAAAAGTTTTAATCCCAATATCAACATTTTTTTATTAAAGGAGCTTAGAGATTATGGGAAAAACCATACATAAAATTCAGACTTCCCATATACTCCCCTATTATAATCATATTGCATTGATGTGATAAATTGTTAAAATTGAAGAAAGCACATTATTATAATTGCACTATAAAATATAGTTCATGGTTTAATTTAGTGTACACTGTTTGTGCTGAGCAGTTCCATAGATTTTAAAAATGATTTTATTCTAGTAGAATATAGGCAACCTAAAATTTCCCAATTAAGCCACATTGAAATATATAATTCAATGCTGTTGATTACATTCACAATGTTGTGCCACAATGAACACTGTCCTTTACAAAAACTTTCTGATCATAGCAAATGATTTAAGCCTTAACCCCTATTCCCTACACCTGCATCATCCCATGATATGCTATACTCTAGACTCTCACTCTGATTTTCTTAGGCTAACAATCTCATCAGTTAAATCATACATTATTTATTCTTTTTGTCTGGCTTATTTCACTCAACATGCTGCATTGGAAGTTTATCCATGTTGTCATATATAGCAGAACTTCATTTCTTTTTACAACTGAATAATATTCTATTGTGCATATATACCACATTTTATTCATAAATTAATTGATTGATCGACACTAGGGTTGTTTCCATTTTTGACAATTGTGAATAATGCCACTTTTCTCATCAGTGTGCAAATATCTGTTCAAGACTCTGAATTCAATCATATAGCATATATACCTTGAAGTGGGATGGTTTAAGTTTCCAGAATGAAGTATACAAGAAATGGAATGTCTTTTAAAAAGGGAACTTATTGCATTGCAAGTTTACAATTCTAAGGCCATGAAAATGTCCAAATTAAGGCACCAATAAGAAGTTACCTTCACTCAAGAAAGGCTGATGCCATCCAGAATAACTCTGTCAGCTGGGAAAGCATGAGGCTGGTGTCTACTCATGTCTTTGTCTTCTGGATCCCTCTGTCAACTGGGAAAGTCCATGTCTATATCTGCTAGCTTTCTGTCCTGTCTTCTTTTTTCATTAAGTTTCCCCCAGGGTGTTTTCCTTCTGCATCTCCAAATGCCTCTGGTGTGTGGGTTATGAGGATTTTTCCAAAATGGTTCCCACTTAAAGGACTCCAGTAGGCAACCCCACCATGAATGGGTGGAAACACATCTCCATGGAAACCACCTAGCCAAAGACACCACCTACAACTGGATGGGTGACATATCCATGAAAACAATAAAAAATGATCTACCAAACAATATGGAATCAAGATTAAAGAACACGGGTTTTCTGGGGTGCACAGCAGTTTCAAAATGGCACAGGTATATACTTAGATGTGGAATGATTGAGTAACGTGGTAATTCTATACTTAAATTTCTGAGGAAATGCAAAACTGACTTTGACAGTGGGTGCACAATTTCACATTGCAACCAGAAAGGAATGGGAGTTCTTATTTCTCCTCATCCTTTCAGACACATGTATTTTTCTTTTTTTAAATAGCCATTCTAGTGAGTGTGAACTATTACATTGTTGTATTTATTTGTGTTTCCTTAATGGTGAATGATGAGCATCTTTTTGCATGCTTTTGGTCATTTGTATTGGAGAAATGTTATTCAAGTCTCTTGCCCAATTTTTAAATTGATTTGTTTGTTTTTGATGTTCAGTTGTAAGTTTTTGTGCAATCTGAATATTAAACCCTTGTTGAATATGTGGTTTCCAAATACTTTCTCTCATTGTGTAGGATTTCATTTTACATTAATGATAGTGTCCTTTGATGGGCAAAAGGTTTAAATATTGATAAGCTCCTACTTATCTATTTTTTATTTGTTGCTTGTGCTCTGGGTGTAAAGTCTAAAAACCACTGTCTAACACAAGATCCTAAAGATGCTTTGTTATGTCTTCTTCGAAGAGCTCTTATATGTAGGTCTTTGACCATTTTGTATAATTGTGACATAGAGGTCATCCTTCAATATTTTTGCAAATGAAGGTCCCATTTCCTCAACATTTGTGGGAAAGACATTTCTTCTTCAATTGAGTGGTCTTTGCCCCTTGATAAAATTCATTTTGCCATAAATATAGGTGTTTATTAGTGAGCTATCAATTTGATTCCAATGGTATATATGTCTGTCTTTATGGCAGACCATATTTTTAAAATTAATTTTGGTTTTTAAGAATTTTTAAGATCAGCAAGTGTGAATATTTCACTTTCACTGTCCTTTGTCAAGGTGGATTGGGCTATTTGGGGCTCCATACCTTTCTATATAAATGTGATTGACTTTTCCATTTCTGCAAAGAAATATGTTCGAATTTCTACTGCAATTGCATTGGATCTGCATATGTTTTTGTTTAGAGTTGACATCTTAACACTATTTATTCTTCCAATTGTGACTATAGAATGCCCTTCTATTTTTTTAGATCTCCTTGATTTCTTTTAGTAATATTTCATAAATTTCTATGTACAGGTCATTTACACAGTTCATTGGATTCATTCCTAGGTATTTGATTTTTTTTTAGTTACTATTGAAAATGTTAATTTGTTATTTATTTCTTCTCCCAATTGTTCATTGTTCATATACGGAAACATTACTGAATTTTGAGGTTGATTTTGTGACCCAAAATTATACTGAGTTCATTTAATTTCTTTAGGAGTTTTACTGTGGGTTTTTAAACAGTTTTCTAGATATAGGATCATGACATCTGGAAATAGGGAAATTGTTCTTCTTTTCCAATTTGTATGTCTTTCCTTTCTTTGTCATGATTAACTGCTTTGATCAGAAGTTCCAGCACTAGGTTAAATAACAGTGATGAGGGTAGACATCCTAGTCTTGTTCCTTACCTCAGATGGGGAGTTTTAATATTTAATATTAAATTAATTGAATGTTTGGTTTCTGGATGGCTTTTCACATATGCACTTTATCATGTTGACAAAGTTTCCTTCTACATACACTTTTCTAAGTATTTTTATCAGGAAGGATGCTGGATTTTGTCAAGAGCTTTTTCTGCATTAATTGATATGATCATGTGTTCTCTCCATTCATTCATTAATGTGGTTTATTACATTAATTGAATTTTTATGTTGAATCACCTTTGCATGCAAATGATAAATGCCACTTGATCATGGCATAGAATTGTTTAAAGTACTGTTGGGTTCGATTTGACAGTATTTTGTTGAGGATTTTTGCATCTATATTCATAAGAGTTATTAGTATGTAATGTTCTTGTAATATCCTTATCATGCTTTGGTATGAGTTTGATGTCAGCCTCATAGAATGAATTAAGGAGTGCCCCTTCATCTGCAATTTTTGTAAGTGTTTGACCAGCTTAGTTTTCATTCTTCGTGGAATGTTTGATAAAATTACCCTTTGTAGCCATCTTGTGCTGGTTTCTAGTTTGTTGGGTGAATTTTGATTACATACCCAATTTTTTTACTAAAATTTGATTTGTTAATAGCTTTCATTTCTTTCTTTGCTTGTTTTGCTTTTATTGTTTTATACTTTTTATTGGGAAATCTTTACACACATACATTCTAAACATGGTGCACAATCAATGGCTCACAATATCATCAGATAGTTGTGTATTCACCATCATGATCATTTTTTGGAACATTTGCACCACTCCAGAAAAAGAAACAAAAAGTAAAAAGAAAAAACTCATAAATACCATACATCTTAACCCTCCCTTTCATTGACCATTAGTGTTTACATCTACCCAATTTATTTTAATCTTTGCCTCCCTTATTTATTTATTATTTTTAACCATTTTTTTTACTTATTTGTCAATACCCTGGATATAAAGAGCATCAGACACAAGGTTTTCACAATAACATAGTCACATTGTAAATTATTTATCTTTGTATAATCATCTTCAAAGTGCTAAGCTACTGGAACACAGCTCCACAGTTTCGAGTACTTCCCTCTAGTCAGTCCAATACACCATAAACTAAAAAAGGATATCTATGTAATACATAAAAATAACCTCTAGGATAAATTTTTGACTCTGAAATCTCTCAGCAACTGAAATTTTATTTTGTCTCATTTCTCTCTTATTTTCAAGTCATTGTAGTTAGTTTGTGTGTTTCTAGGAATTTGTCCATTACATATAGATTTTCTAATTTATTAGTGCACAGTTGTACATAATGTTCTTTATAGTCCTTTATATTTGAGCAGTGCCAGTAATTAAATACATATTTTCATATCTGATTTTTGTTATTTGTGTACTCTCTATTTTTTCTCCATTAGCCTAGTTTATGTTCATCAATTTTATTGATCTTGTCCAAGAACCAGCCCTTGATTTTGTTGATTCTCCTCACTGTTCTATTGTTTTTTATATCATGCGTCTCTGCTTCAATCTCTGTTATTTCCTTCCTTCTGCTTGCTTTGGATATAGTTTGCTCTTCTTTAATTCTTCCAGTGTTAAGGTTAAGTCTCTGATTTTAAATATTTCTGCATTTTTTCTCCAAAGAGGAGAACTTTAATAAAAGTACAACAATACATGAATTGGGAAACACCAAGTAAGATCAGATGCTCAGAGCTTTTAGGGTCACTGGGAATTTATAGTCACAAAAAAAGGGGGTAAATGGAGGGTGCCAGGTGAGTTTTGTTCTAACAGCATATTGGAAGATGGAGACAGAAGGAAACTTGTCTGAAACAGTTTAATCTGAGCTTAGGCTTTCATTTTCGAGTCTTATTTCCTGCAAGTCTCACTCAGGACATAGTGAAACACATTGATTGCCTCAGCATAGTGTCCTTCTACCTTGTATATCTCCTTTTCCAGGAGCTATTTTGTAACCTAGGGTCTGAAGGTCAATTTAGTTCCTTTAACAGGTTATAAACTTAAATTTCCTTCTCAGCACTGATTTATCTGCCTACCTATATGTTTTTAAGCACTTTTATTCCAACACCCCACAGTTAATCCAAATTGTGCAATCAATACCTCAGTATAATCACAGAATTGTGCACTCATCACCACAGTTAATTTTAGAGCATTTTTATTTTTCTAAAATTAAAAAAAATCCTGTAACCATTATAGCCCACTTCTGGGTAGCTTTGTTAAAATTGGTGGAAAAAAAGTAAAATATGGGTGAGAGTACTGTTAAATATAGTCCAGAGTTTGTATTAGTTATTTTTCCCATATCCTCCCTTATTAACACCTGTAATAGTGACATAATTTTTTTCTAGTTCATGGAAGAGCATTCTTCTATCTCTATTATAAAGCACATTCATCACCAACAGCAAGGTTCACTGTGTTATATCATCCCATGTTTCATCCTGAAGCTTTCCTCCTAGTGACATACATTATCCTATACTTCCCCTTTCAACTACAATCACATGAACAAACTAACAATTACACTCATGATAATGGGCTACCAACTACTCTATCCACTTCCAAACATTTAGAATCCACTTTAATAAAATTTCTGCACAAAATAAGCACCAGCTCCCCATTCTTCACCTTCATTCTATCTCTTATTAACCCATATTTACTCCATGAAGTTGCTCAATATAATTAGTTCATAACAGTGAGATAATACAATATTTGTCTTATTGTGTCTGGCTTATTTCACTTAACACATACCCTCCATGTTTATACATGCTGTTGCATGCAAAATAACTTCATTTTTTTTCTTACAGCTGAATACTATTCCACTGTATATCAGTTGCATGTACTTCACTTTATCTATCATTAGTTGATGAACATTTGGGTTATTGGTATGAATATTGGTGTGCAAATGTCTGTTCACATACCTACTTTCAGTACTTCAGAGTATATATCTAACAGTGGGACGGCTGAATCATATGACAATTTTATATTTAGCTTCTTGAGTAACAGCCAAATTGCTTTGCAAAGCTGCTACATACCTACCAGCTCTGAACAAGTGTTCCTATTTCTCCACATCTTCACCAATATTTGTAATTTTCTATTTTCCTAACAATGGCTTTTCTAGCAGGTAGAAAATGATATATTGTGCTTTTGGTTTGCTTTTCCCTTAATAGCAACTGATGCTTCACACTCTTTGATGTCCTTTTAAGCCATTTGTATTTCCTCTTTTAAAAATGATTATTTAAATATTTTGCCCATTTTAATTAGTTTTTTTGTCTTTTATTGTTAAATTATAGGAATTTTTATATGTTCAGGATATTAAACCTGACCAATGGGCTAGCAAAGTTCCCCTCAATATCCCAGGCATCGGAGAGCACTATGGTGGTGACAGTCTTCTTAAACAATAGAGAGGAAGGCCAGCCTTCTGCAAATTCCCAGGAAAACTCATGCTTTCCATGTGCATAGGTGGGTCTGCTTTCTGGGCCTGAGGTTTCTTGGCTCCTGACCTCAGTTTCTATGGTTCTGCTTTTGAAGTTATTTTTTCTTCAACCTGCCCCTTTTTGGTCCCTTTTAGTCTGGACTGGCAGTGGATCCATTTATACAGCTCCTGCCACAAATTTGTTGATTTCACATGCAGCACACTGAGTTCCAAAACATCAGATTATAAGAGTTTCCACAAATCCTTACTGGATAATTCCATCACCAGCCTGGCTGGCACTGAAATGGTTGACTCTTTAAATCCTCACATGAGCCTCTACTCTCTGGGGACTCACTCTCTGGAAACTTGGAGTTTTCCAAAACACCACTTTCTGTTTTTTTTGTACACAACAGTTCAGTTCTCAGCTTACCTCTTTCTTCTCACATTTTACTATAAGCTGTGAGGAGAAACCAGGCTGCATTTTCCACATTTAGTTTATAAATGTCTTCAGCTAGCTATACAAGCTTGTCACTTTCAAATTGTACCTTCCAACCAATGCCAGGATTCAATTTTGTCAAATTCCTTGCTACTTTAAAACAAAGATAAACTTCCTTCCAATTTGAAATAAGACATTCATCATTTCTTTCTAAGTCCTAATTGGAAGTACCTTCAGCATTCAGCCTCTTCAAAACAATTTATGAATTTTTTATCAAGCTCTTCACATCTCTTCCAGAATCTTCACCTTCACTATATATAAAGCCATTCCAGCAGTATTGGTATTTGCAAACAACAGGACCCAACTTATCTGCTACCAAAATCTGTTTTAGTTTGCTAAAGTTGCTGGCATGCAATATAACAGAAATAAGCTGGCTTTTAAAATGGGTATTTATTAGCTTGCAAATTTCCAGTCCAAGACTATGAAAATGTCCCAATTAAGGCATCAACTGGTTGATACCTTCTCTGAAGAAAGTCCACTAGCATCCAGGGTTCCTTTGTCAGTTAGCAAGACCTATGACTGACATACACTCATGCTTTTCTCCCTTGTTTCATTGTTTTCAGCTTCTGTACTCTGTAAACTCTCTCTGGTCTGTCTGTCTCTCATTGTCTCCAAACTTCTCTCCATTTAATCCTCTTATAAAGGACTCCAGCAAAGGATTAAGACCCATCTTGAATGGGCTGAGACACATCCTAATTGATGCAACCTAATCAAAATGTTTCACTCAGCACCCATGGAATGGATTAAAAGAACATGGCCTTTTCTACAATACATAACAGCTTCAAAACAGCACAATATTATTTTTTTCATTCTTAACTTTTCATCATTCCATTCTACATATATAATCAGTAATTCACAATATCATCACATAATTGCATATTCATCATCATGATCATTTCTTAGAACATTTGCATCACTTCAGAAAAAGAAATAAAAAGACAACAGAAAAAATTCATACATACCATACCCCTTACCCCTCCCTTTCATTGATCACTAGCATTTCAATCTAAATTTATTTTAACATTTGTTCCCCCTATTATTTATTTTTATTCCATATGTTTTACTCATCTGTTGATAAGGCATATAAAAGGAGCATCAGACACAAGCAAACCATAACACTATTACTTACCCTTACTGATATTATTCTTTTCTACTCTCTCCTGCAAGCCTTTCTCTCATATATTTTCCTTTCCACCTACTTCCTTATTATTTCTTTTCTTGATGCAGTTTTCTTGTGATATATTCACAGAGCATTAAACCATCCAAATTGTATAATCACCGCCTCATAGTATCCATCACATAGTTGTTCATACAACCCCATGACTGATTTTAGAACATTTACATTACTCCATAAAAGAAATAAAACTAAAAGCAGAAACCCAAATCCTCCAGTATCCCTATACCCCTTATTATTGGCAAAGTACATTTGTTACTGTTGATAAAAGAGTATTAAAATATTCCTGCTAACTATAATCTGAAGTTTGCTTTAGGTACATTTTCCCCATAAATCCTTCTATTATTATTAACTTCTTGTAATAGTGTTATAAGTTTGCTCTAATTCTTGAAAGAATTTTTTAATACTTGCACAGTTAATCACAGTCATTGCCCACTACAAGATTCACTGTTTTATACATTCCCATTATTTAAATTCCATATTTCTTTCTGGTGACATATATGACTTCAAGCATCCCATTTCCATCACATTCACACAACATTCAGCACTGTTAATTATTCCCACAAACCTGCTACCATCACCTCTCTCCATTTCCAAACTTTTAAGTTAAATCTAATTAAATATTCTTCACATATTAAGCAACCACTCCCCATTCTTTAGCCTCATTTGACATCCTGGTAACTTTCATTCTATATTTTATATCTATGAGTGAACATATTATAATTAGTTGATTGAAGTCAGATCATACAACATTCTCCTTTTGTGTCTGACCTATATCACTTAACATAATGACCTCAAGGTTCATTTCTGTTGTTGCATGCTTCAGGACTTCATTCCTTCTTATTGCTGGATAATAGTCTATCATAGTATTTACCATTTTGTTTAAATATTCTGTTGATGGACACCAGGGTTATTTCAATATTTGGAAAATTGTAACTAATGCCACTGTGAACATCAGTGTACATATTTCTCTTCGCATCCCTGCATTCAGATCTTCAGGGTTTATCCCAAGTAGCGGGATTGCCATGTTGTAAGGCAACTCTATACTTAGCTCCCTGAGCAACTGGCAAACCATCCTCCTCAGCAGCTGTACTATTTTACATTCCCACCTGCAGTGAAAGTGCGTTCTTACTTCTCCATATCCAGTTCAACACTTGCAGCTTCCTGTTTGTTTAATAGTAGACATTCTAACTCATGAGAGATGACACCTTTTTGTGTTTTTGATTAGCATTTCCTTAATAACTAGTGAAGCAGAATATCTTTTCATATGATTATTAGCCATCTGTGTTTTCACTTTGGAAAAATGTCATTCATGTCTTTTGCCACTTTTTTATTTGAGTTGACTTTTAATTGTTCAGTTTTAGGATTGCTTTATGTATTCTGTATATCAAACATTATCAGATATTTGATTTCCAAATATTTTCTTCCATTGAGTTGATTGCCCCCTTACCCTTTTGCAAAGTCCTTTGAAACACAAACATACTCAATTTTGAGGAGTTACCATTTATCTACTTTTTCTTTCATTGCTTGTGTTTTGGGTGTAAAGTCTAAGAAATTGCTGCCTATTGTTAGAACATGAAAATGTTTTCCTACATTTTCTTCCAGGAGTTTTATGGTATTAGTTCTTATGTTTAGGTCTTTGACCCATTTGGAGTTAATTTTCACATAGGGTGTGAGATAGGGGTCCTATTTCATTCTTTGGTTATGGATATCAAGTTCACCCAACAAAATACATTGAAGAGAGTGTTCTGTCTCAGTCAAGTTGATTTGGAAACGTTGTAAAAAATCAGTTGACTGTAGATCTGTCGGTCTATTTCTGAACGTCCAATTCAATTTCTTTGATCAGCATGTCTATCTTTATGCCAGTAACATGCTGTTTTGACCACTGTGACTTTGTAATATCCTTTAAAATCAGTAAGTTTGATACCTTAAACTTCTTTCTCCTTTTTCAAGATGTCTTTGCTATTTGATGCCCCTTTCCCCTTCCAAATAAAATTGATAATTAGTGTTGACAATTCTGCAAAGTAGTGTGTTGGGGCTTTTATTGGTATCGTGTTGACTGTGCAGATAAATTTGAGTAGAATTGATATCTTAATTAAGGCTTAATTGACATTTAGCTTTTCAATCCATGGACATGGAATATTTTTCTATTTATGCAGGCCTTCTTTGATTTTTTAAGCAATATTTCATAGTTTTCTGTGCACAAGTCCTTTATATGTTTTGTTATGTTTATTTCTAGGTATTTTATTCTTTTAGTTGCTATTGTAAATGGAATATTTTTTTCTTTTTTACTTTCTTATATAGCTCACTACTAGTGTATAGAAACATCATGGATCTTGCATATTGATCTTGCATCCTGCCACATTGCTGATCATCCATTAGTTCAAGTAGCTTTACTGTCATTGTTCAGATTTTTTTAAATATAAGCTCATGTTATGTGAAAATAGTGACAGTTTTTCTTCTTTCTTTCCAATTTGGATGCCTTGTAATTCTTTTTCTTGCTTAATTCCTCCAGCTAGAGCGTCTAGCACAACATTGAATAACAGTGATGACAATGGTCTCCCTTGTCTTCCTCCCAATCTTGGAGGGACAAATTTCACTGTCTCACCTTTGAGTATGTAACTAGCTGTGGGTTTTTCATATAGGTCCTTTTTCACGTTGAGGGAGTTTCCTTCAATTCTTATTTTTTCAAGTGTATTTAATCAAGAAAGGATGCTGAATTTTCTTGAGTGGCTTTTCAACATTAATCATGATGATAATGTGGTTTTTTTTTCCTTTTTGATTTGTTAATGTGGTGTCTTACATTAATTGATTTTCTTGTGTTGAAGCATGCTTCCATAACTGGGATAAGACTCCTATTTGTTATAGCACATATCTCTTGCTAATAAACTCTCAGTTTTTGTTTATCTGTGAATACTTTAAATGCCTCTCATTTTTTTAGAGAAAGCAGGCATAAAATTCATTAGATACTCATGTGAGAAGACATGCAGTCCCTCTTGCATAAAAGAAAGATGGAGGGCAAGAAGCCTCCCCTCATTTTTGAAGGACAGTTGTTTTGATAGATAAAGAATTCTTGGTTAACAATTTTACTCTTTCAGTACCATAAACTTATCATACCCCTTACTTTTTTTTTGGCATGGGCGGGCACCAAGAACCGAACCCAGGTCTGCAGCATGGCAGGCGAGAGCTCTGCCTGCTGAGTCACCGTGGCCCTCCCATACCTCTTACTTTTTGCCTCCATATATTTTGATGGGTAATTAGCACTTGATGTTTTTGAAGGTCTGTTATATGTCATAAATTCACTTTCTCTGGCTGCTTACAGAATTGTTTCTTTATCTTTGGTGTTTGATTTTCTGATTAGTGGGTGTCTTGCAGTAGTTCTATTATGACATTCTTTTTGGAGTATGTTGTATTTCTTCAACATACATATTCATATCTTTCATATAAGTTGGAGATTTTCAGCCATTATTTCCTCAAATATTCTTTCTGCCCCTTTTCTTTCTCTTCTTAGACACCCATGGCATATATATTTTTGTGCTTTTTGTTGTCATTTAATTCCCTGAGACCTTGCTCAATTATTTCCATTTTTTTCTCTCTGTAGTCTTCTATCTGTAAGATTTCAATTGTCCTGTCTTCTAGTTCACTGCTTTTTTTTCTACTTCTTCATATATGCTGTCATATGCTTCTTGTATATTTTTAATGCCATATATTGTGTTTTTTATTCCCATGGGTTCTTTTACTTTCCTCAAATGCTTTCAGCTGCATCTTCATGCTCACTCATTGTCTTTTCAATATACTTTAACTCTTTAGCCATATTTTTTCATCTTCTTGAATTGATTTAGGAGAATTATTTGAACATCTTTTATTAGTTGTTTGAAATTCTGTGTCTCCTCAAAAATTTATTTTTTTCCTTTGACTAGAATATATCTTTCTGTTTCTTGCTATGGCTTAAAAATTTTGCTGATGTCCAGGCATCTGATTACATTGTGTTTACTCAGATGGACAGTTTTTCTCTCTTGCCTAGGGTCTCTTATTGACTGGCTTTGTTCTAAGACTTTGCTTTGATACTTATTTTAAATTAATCAAGATTTTTAGAATTCCTTTTTTTTAACTGGTTAAAATAAGACTGTGAACCCATGAAGGGAATGCAAACCACAGCCAAAGGACACTTGTTAGAATTTTAGGAAAGGTACATAAGAACCTTTACTTTTTGCCTCCATTAAGCTGTCCTTTTCTGTCCTGCCCAGGAGTAGGCACTCTCCAACAAACCTTTCCCTGCTAACCTGAGAAGAGAGTGTGTTTTTTTCCCACCCTCCTTTGGTACTGCTAAAATAATGACCACAGGGATCCCTGTTCCAGGAAGGCTTGAACACTGGTATAGTGCCTATTCAAGATTCCATGTACTTATGGTGTTCAACTAAACTGACCACAGAAGTTAAATTAGGTAATGTACTACTAAAAATATACCCTTGCACCAAATAAATATCTCTCCCTTTGGTCACACCCAAAAGTTGAAGTTTTAAAGTATGGACCATATCTTCCTTTACCCAGTATTCTGATCCACCTTACTCCTATCCATATGAGCTTTGTTCATACCTCTAGTTAATGTCTGATCCCTTTTTCAACTTTTTAAAAAGTTCCTGTATGGGAAAGAGCTGACTTGCATAACATCAGTGCTCTAACTCTGAGTCTCAAGTGTCACATAAATACCCAAAGTTTCTGGGAATTATCAGATTATATATAAACAGTTCAATATCTCAGAATTTAGAAATAACAGTTACTACTCCTGAATATATGTGACTGTTTTAATAGCTTACAATCTAGGACCCTTTACAGTGGGCCACATTCTGATAACCAGTGCTCTCAACTTCAGTTTACCAAAATATTTATATTACAATTAGTCCATATGAGTGAGGCATGTTAATATGTTTATTTTTGTCTTTGACTTTTCATTCATTGAACAGTCTTTAAGGTTTATTCACCTAGTTGCATGCCTCACAACTTCATTTCTTCTTGTGGTTGCTCTGTAGCCTGTTGTATGTACACACCAAAGTTCCCCCTTCTAGCTTCAGTCATTGTACCCTTAGGCCATTTCCATCAATTGTGAATCATGAACACTGCTGCATAAACACCGTGTGCAAATGTCCATTCATGCTCCCATGTTCACTTCTTCTAGTTATTGGATGAGCAGTGAGGTTGCACCATAATATGGCAAAACAAGACCTAGCCTCACTGCGATACAAGAGCCTGCACCTCTCAGTTTCCCTACTGAGAGTGTATAGGTGCATCACTTTCTCTGCTTTTGCTCTAGCATTTTTCTCTCTGCTTATTTTAAATGGTTTTATTTGCACATCATGCAATCCAATCTAAGTAAATAGACATGCCTTTGCACCATGATCTATATGAAGACATTTTCTTTTCTCCCACAAATAATCCATACACCTCCCCCATGCCCCTAACCTACTGACATTTAGTTTTGGCATAATGCATTTATTGCATCCAGTGAAAGCATATTACAATGTTACTATTGAGTATAGACTCTAGCTTCTGCATTGCAGCAAAAGCATATTAAAATGATACTGTTGAATATAGACCATATATATCATTCATTTTAAACAATTTACAATGTTGATATTCATTTTTTCTCCCTCATACAAAAAATTTTTATATTTGTACATTTAATCAACATCATTGTCCACTCTAGACATTCCTAAGATATACCAACTCAGTCTTTGTCCTCTACCTTTCTTTCTGGTTTCATATGTGACCCCAACCCATATTCCTCAATCATATTCACATTCAGCTTCATTCAGTGTACTTATATTACTGTGCTACAATCAGGTAGTATAGTGCTATCCATTTCTGAATTTTTGCAGTCAGTTCTGTTGCACAATCTGTATCCTTCAGCACCAAATATCCAATCCCTATCCAATTTCTATCTCCTGAAACCTTTGTTAACTTCAAGTCTCAAAGTTCACTCATTAAAGTTTGTTCATATTAGTGAGGCCATACAATGTTTGTCCTTTTTGTTTCCAGCTCATTTGACCCAGTATATTGCCCTCAAAGTTCATCCATGTTGTTATATCTTTCATGATTTTATTCTGTCTCACAGTTGTATAATATTCTATCATACGTATATACCACAGCTTGTTTAGCCACTTGTCCATTGATGGACATCTGGGCTGTTTCCATCTCTTGGCAATCATAAATAATGCTACTATAAACATCAGTAAGCAAGTGCCGGTTTGTGTCCCTGCCATCAGTTCCTCTGAATATATACCTAGTAATGGAACTGCTGGATCATTTGGCAATTCTATAGTTGCTTCCTGAGGAAATGGCAAACTGTTTTCTAGAGCAGTTACACCATTTTACATTCCCACCAACAGTGGATAAGTGTGTTTCTTTCTCCACATCCTGTCCAACACGTGTCATTTTCTGTGCTTTTTTTTATACTGGCTATTCTAGTGGGTGTCCCATGATATCTCATGGTGTTTTTGAACTGCATTTCCCTAATAGCCACTGAAGTTGAGCATCTTTTCATGGGCTTGTAAACATTTCTATTTCCTCTTCTGAGAAGTGTCTGCTCATGTGTTTAGCCCATCTTTTAATGGGGCAGACAAAGCCTCAGGGAAGCCATTGAAAAGAAAGGTAGCAGATCTTGCCATGTGCCTTTCCACCTGAGAGAGAAACCTTGAAGGTCATTGGCCTTCTTGAACCAAGGTATCATTTCCCGGATGCCTTAGATTGGACAATTTCATAGCCTTGTCTTAATTTGGATATTTTATCAGCCTTAGAATCATAAACTTGCAACTTCATAAATTCCTCCCCCCCCTTTTTAAAGCCATTCCATTTCTGGTATATTGCATTTAAGTAGCTTGCAAAGTAGGACAGATTTTGATACTGGAGAAATGGGGTGCTGCTGCAGTTTGCAAATACAAAACATGTTGGAATGGCTTTGTAAATGGGTAAATGGAAAATTTTGGAGGATTTTTGAGGAGCTTGATAGAGAAGGCCTAGGATGCTTTGAAGAGGCTGTTAGTAGAAATGTGGACTTTAAATTAAAATACTTCCGATAAGGCCTTAGACAGAAAGAATGCACATGCTATTGCAAACCGGAAAGAAGACAAACTTTGTTTTTTTCTAACTTTTAAAATTGTATAATATAACATATACACAAAGCAAAGAAATAAAAAAGAAACAGTTTTCAAAGCACTCTTTAGTGAGTAGTTACAGGACAGAATCCATAGATTGTCATAGGTTACGTACCATCATTTTAGATTTTTCCTTCTAGCTGCTCCAGAATATTGGAGGCTAGAAGAAATTCATCATTTTTATCATTGCAATCGACTTTTTCTACTTTTTATGTAAATAACATAAATTTAAAAAGCAACAATTTCAAAGTGCAACAAAACAATTAGTTGTAGAACAGATTTCAGAGTTTGATATGGGTTATAATTCCACAATTTCAGATTTGTACTTCAGGTGCTCTAAGATACTGGAGACTAAAAAAAGTATCTGCATAATGATTCAGCAATCATATTCACTTGTTAAACCCTACCTACTCTGTATAACTCCACTATCACCTTTGATGTTTCTATCTCATTCTATAGGGATATTTGGGCTGTACCTATTCTAAATTTTTCATATTGAAAGGGGATGCCAATAATATGGGATATGGAGATGGAACTAGCTGAAGTTCTGGAGAGGCTGGTCCCTCTAAGTTTCAGGAGTTATCTGATCCCGGATCCCATCTGAAGGTTGTAGGTTTCTGGAAACTTGCCCTAGTGCATGAAACCTTTGTAGAATCTTATATGCTGCCCTAGGTGTTCTTTAGGATTGACTGGAATGGTTTGGGTTGAGGTTTGGCAAGTTATGATAGGTAGCAATGTCTAACTGAAACTTGTGTAAGAGTGACTTCCAGAGTAGCCTCTTGACACTATTTCAACTTTCTCAGCCACTGATACCTTATTTGTTATACCTCTTTTCCTTCTTTTGGTCAGAATGACATTGTTGATCCCATGGTGTCAGGGCCAGGCTCATTACTGAGGGTCATTTCTCATGCTGCCAGGGAGACTTTCATCCCTGGATGTCATATCCCATGTAGGGGGGAAGGAAAAGGTTTCACTTGCAGAGTTGGGCTTAGAGAGAGTGAGGCTACATTTGAGCAATAAAGAGGTCCTCCAGAAGTAACTCTTAGGAATAACTATAGTTAGGCTAAGATTCTCTGTTACATACATGAGCTTCACAAAATTAAGCCTCAAGATCAAGGGCTTGGCCTATTGATTTGAGTGTCCCTAATGCTTGACACAGTATCAGGGATTTCCTCAGAGGCAGAGTTTAATAGTTCCATATGTTTTCTCCCATCCTTCAAGGGACTTTGCGATACTTTTGATTATCTTCTTAATATATTCTAGGATGCATCCAGGCATTACATTAAACTATACAGGATTAAAGGCCCTCAATTTTATTTTGAGCTCCCTGTGTTTTGATTGTTTTAATGAGCTACCTGGATAGGTTGAGTTAGATTATATGCTACAGAAAACTTAGGTTCTGGATGAGATAGAACTTTCTTTCTTTGGTCTGAAAGATTAGGTGAGGTTTTAAAATATAGACAGTGTCATTCTTACACTTGTATTCTGAATTGCCTTAATCCTGACCTGATCAACTTCATTCTTATCTGTATATACCAGGTTATACATGTTTAAAACAGCCTCTCAGAGTCCAGAAATAATAATTACCACTCCAGACTAAACGTGACTGCTATCAGAGCTTACCATCTAGGCCTGTTTTCTTGTAAGTGTTTTCTAAAGGAGACCATACAATAATTGCTCTTTTGTTTCTGGCTTATTTTTCCTCACCCAATGCCCCTCAGGTTCACTTCCAATGTTGCCTGCCTCATGATGTCATTCTTTTTCATAGCATACACAATTGATCACCGATCTACTTCTCAGAGGTATAATCTATAATGCCCAAAGTCAACAGTCCATCAACACTCTCAATTTTAGATAATTTCATTGTTCCCCAGAGAAAGATAACCAATAAAAACACCCTCACCAAATAGGAAATATCAACCTCCCTTAAGTCTTGTCCCTGCCCCCATTATTTACCCCTGCTTTTGCTATAGCACTGCTGATGTTTTCCTGTTAAACATAGCCCATTGCATACAATAGCAAATTTCCCCCTATACGCTGATCTTAAACACTCTTGGTACATGAATCATACCATTGAAGTAGTTCATGCAAGAATTTATTTAAATTTCTAGAGATAATTAGTGGGACATATAGGTCTATACAACACCTTTGAATCATGTTTACCTTCAATATGATAATAATACTTATAGACCCACTAGAGAACTGCCTTCACTTCTGTCTATTCCCCTCCATTTGAGTTCAACCTCATTAGCTTATCATTCACTCATCTCTAGCTTTATGTATCGCTAAGTCCCCTATATTCTGTATTATACACCTCCAATTTTACCTTTATCATGGTCATAAAGGTGGAGTCATACAGTATCTATCACTTTGTGTGTGGCTTATTCATTCAACATTATGTCCACAAGGCCCATCCATCTTGTGATGTGCTTCAAGACATCATTTCATCTTACTGCTGCATAGTATTCCATAGTATGTCTATACCACTTTTTGTTAATCCACTCATCTGTTGGTGGACATTTGGGTTGTTTCCATCTCTTGGCAATTGTGAATAATGCTGCTATGCACATCGGTGTGCAAATGTCTGTTTTTGTTACTGTTTTCAGTCCTGGGTATATGCCAAGTAGTACTAATGCCAGTTCATAGGGCAACTCAATATTTAATTTCCTAAAGAACTACCAAACTGTGTTTCATAGCAAGTGTAACATTATACATTCCCATCAGCAGTGTGTAAGTGTCCCAATTTCTCCATATCCTCTCCAACATTTGTAGTTTTCTGTTTGTTTAATAGCAGCCATTCTTATAGGTGTGAGGTGGGATCTCATTTTAGTCTTGATCTGCATTCTTTACAGGTAATGAAAATGAACATCCATTCATCTGCTTTTGATGCATCTGTATTTACTCTTCAGAAAAATGCCTATTTGTACCTTTAGCCTGTTTTATAATTGGATTGTTTGTTCTTTGGGGGTTGAGTCTCATGATTTCTTCATGTATACAGGATCGCAAACATTTGCGCAATGCATCATTTCCAAGTAGTTTCTCCCATTGAATTGACTGCCTCTTCACCTTTTTGACAAAGTCTTTTGAGGTGCAAAAGCATTTGATTTTAAGGAGTTCCCATTTATTTATTTTTTATTTTGTAGCTTTTGCTATGGGTGTAAAGTTTAGGAAGATAGCTCCTATTAATAGGTCTTGAAGGTCTAGAAGAAAATTTATGGTGCTAGTTCTTATATTTAAGTGTTTGATCCACCTTGAGTTAATTTTTGTATAGGGTGTAAGGGAAGGTCTCCTTCTGTTTTTTCTTCTTTTTTTGGCTATTGATATTCAATTCTCCCATACCCATTTATTGAAAAGACTATTTTGTCCCAGTTCAGTGGATTTGACTTGTCAAACATCAGTTGACCATAGATTTGCTGTTCTCTTTCTGCATTCTTGATTCAATTCCATTGTTCAATATTTCTGTCTTTGTGCTAGTACCATGCTGTTTTGGCCACTGTGGCTTTATAATAAATTTTAATGTAAGGAAGTGTTAATCCTCCCATTTTGTTCTTCCATTTTCAGGATGCTTTTAGCTACTTTGGGTCTCTTACACTTCAAGATTAATTTGGTAACTAGCTTTTGTTAATACATAGTGCTCTATTTTGTTTCTTAAGATATCTTTACATTGGGGTGGCTGCTGTGGCTCAGCAGGCAGAGCTCCGACCTGCTGTGCTGGAGGTCTGGAGTTCGATCCCTGGTGCCTCCTGCCCATATGCAAATTAAAAAAAAATGTTAAAAAAAGATATCTTTACATTTAATGTCTATTTTGTCTGATATTATTATAGCTACTCTTACTTTCTTTTGGTTTCAACTTCTGTGGAACATCTTTTTTTGTCCTTTCACTTTCAATCTATTTGTATTCTTGTGTCTTAGATGAGTTTCCTTTAAGCAGCATAAAGCTGGATTATATTTCTTAATCCAATCTGCCAATCTGTACCTTTTAATTGGTAAATTTAGTCTGTTAACATTCAAATTTATTACTGAAAAGACATTCTTGAATCCACCATCTTATCTTTTGGATTTTCTTTGTAATATCTATATATTCTTTTCCCTATTTCTCTTTTTATTCTTTCAGTTACCCATACTGGTACTCTTCAGTACTGCGCCTTCCTCCAGACCTATTCTCTACTGCTTTTTTTTTCAACTGGTAGAACCCCTTTAGTTATTTCTTGTAGGGCCAGTCACTTGTTGACAAATTCTTTCAGGATCTGTTTTTCTGTGGAAATTTTAATCTCTCCCTCAGTTTTGAAGGATGATTTGTCTGGGTACCAAATTCTTGGCTGGAAGTCTTTCTCTTTCAGATTTTAAATCTATCATACCACTTCCTTCTCACCTCCATTGTGCCTGTTGAGTGGTCTTAACTCAGTCTTATGTGGTTGCCCTTGTATGTAGTAGATTTTTCTTACCATTTTCAGGATTTTCTGCTTCTCTTCAACATTTGACAGACTGGTTAGTATGTGTCTTGGAGAAGGTCTATTTGGATTTATTCTGTTTGGAGTTTATTGAGCTTCTTTGACTTGAATATTTATGTCCTTTATAAGGGTTGGGAAGTTTTCCATTATACCCTCAACTAATCTTCTTAGCCTTTTACTCTTCTCTTCTGCGTCTGGGGCACCAATGATTCTTTCATTTGTGTGCTTTGTTTTGTCCATCATTTCCCTGGGATGCAATTCAAATTTTGCCATTCGCTGTTTTGAGTGTTCTAAATCAGTTGTCCTATCCTCTAGTTCACTCATTCTTTCTTCTGCTTCTTCAAATCTGCTGTTGTGTGTCTCCCATTTATTTTTTATTTGGTCTACATCATCTTTATCTCTTTGATACCTGTGATTTTTCTATTTATGCTTTCATATTCCTCTTTATGCTTTTCTCCTTGATAACTTGATCTCCCTTATGTTATTAGCCATCCAATTTATCTCATTTAGCAGAGTTGTAGGAACATCTTTGATTAGTTGTTCCAAAGTCTGTATCTCCTCTGGTGTTTTAATTTGGTCATTAGGCTGGGCTATATCTGTCTGTATCATGACATGCTTACTGATTTTCTGTACTCTTCAATGAATATATTGATAGATTTACTTTGGAAGTTGATTTCCTTCATTAGTCTAAAGCTTTGTATTTGTGGGATGGATGTGGTACAGGATACCTGGTACATGATGGGGCACAACCGTGTGGTGATGTGTTGCACACAGGTATAGGCACAGTTTGGGGATGTGACACTAGTGCCTGTGAGCATGGTGTGTGGGTCATGGGGATGTGGAAGTGTTTTGTGGGAGCCAACGGTAAGTGGTGCAGCTCAAGCAGACCTTAGAGCACAGGAGCAAGGTGTGGCTTGGGGGACAGAAAAATAGAGCATGTGGGAGGCAATTGGGGATGCTGTGTGCATGCAAGGGGAAAGGTGTGCAGGTAGGATGTGGGTGGGTGTATGGATGTGGGGGTCATGGGTATCAATGTGTAGTATAGCTGGCACTGAGGTCAGGGCATGGGGGTTTGGGCAGGATGTGGGTGTGTTCTTTTGAAAGAGAGTGGTCCAGAGTGCCCTGGATGTGGATGTGTGAGTGTGTAGTGGAGGGCACAGGTCACCGGGTATGTGGGACCTGGGCAAGAGGTGTGACACTCATTTTGGGGTTCCCTGGTACAGGTGTGCAGGTGTAAGGGGGGTTAGAGAAGGTGTGCACTCATGTGCAATGTGGCAGTTAGGTAGCACAGAATTGTTGGTGAACACCTGCCAGGTGTGGGAGCAGGGTACTTGTCCTGGGAGGTGGGGCAAGTGTGCAAGTTTATGGGGCAGAAGTTTGTGGTACAGTGTTCAAGAAGTCAGTGCACGAATGCATGGGCACCCACTGTTGTGAAAGGTGTGCCTATGTGGGTGTATTGGTCTGGGGGTGGTAGCTGTTGTGTGAAGATCTAAGTCATGGGGTGTGTGAATGTGCAGAGCTCAGGGGCAGCGGGCCAGTGTTGTGCCTGCATGAATTGGGGGCAGATGTGGCCTGGCTGTGCAGGTCAGTGCTTGCCCAGAGCTGAGGGGTATCACTGGGGGCCATGTGGATGAGCGGATCTGGGAGGGTCATAAACTGATGTACACATGCACAGAGCTGGGGGGGCACATATGGTGGGATTGTGTGACTGTATGGGCTGGAGACAGGTGTAGCCTGGGTATGAATGTAAGTGCCTGCAGCCTTTATGTTCTCTTGATCATCTGCAAGGGGCAGGGAAGAGGAGGTAGGTCTTAGGAGGGATGGGATGAGATTGCACTTGTGCATGAGAGGTGGGTTGGGCTGGGAGAGGCATGTGCATGCTTGGTTTTGGGGGTGTGGGATGGGTACACATGCAGGGGTTTGGCAAGATGGGGTGCTTGGAGTGTGGGGAGGGGGTGCTGTTGATGGGGTTCAGGTGCATTTGGTGTGGGGTGAGTCATGGGTCCCTGGGCTGTACAGGTGAGGGCAACATATTCAAGAAGTGCGGTTTGGCTTCTTTCCCCCTGGTCTGCCCATCCGTGTTCTCCTGAGAGCTCAGGGCTTCCATGTTATGCTGTTTACACCAGCTGGAAGAGTTCCAGTTCTTTGCTTCTCAGTTCTTCAGCTTCTGCAGCCAAGGCCTCCCTAAGTGGTATAGAAGACACTCCTAGGTTGCTTACACCCTTTCATCACCATCTCAGTCACTTTCCTATCCCTTTTCTTGCTGCTCCTTGGAGCAGGGCTGAACTCATTCTATCCTAATCTGCCATCTTCCAGGAATTCTTCCCTTGTTTTTAAGTTGCAGAGAATTTATCAAAAGTGGCCACTGGCTTTAGATGGAAGGTAGATTTTAAAACCATGAACCTGGATATTTTACAGAAGAGATTTCCCAATTAACTGCGGAAAGTGCAAGTTCTCCTTGCAATGTATAGTGAAATATGACAAGAAAGAGATAAGCAGAGAACTGAATTGTTGGGTATAAAGAGCCCAGAAATTGATGGTCTGGAAAATTCTGGGCTTGCAGAAAGGAAAACCCCAGAGAATAGTGCTCTGCATTTGGATTTAACCAAACATGGAAGCAGCCATTTCAGAAAAGCCAGGGAGTTGTACATAACGTTTTGTGGAAAGTCTTTTTGACTGATAGGCATGATTCTTGTTTACTACATAGAAAGCCAAGAAAAGTGGTGTGTGATCTGTGTAAACAGAACCACTGCCAGTCTGGACTAAGAGGGGCAGAAAAGGGACACATTGAAAGAAAAATAATTTCAGAGGCAGAACTATGGAAGCTAAGGTCTGAAGTCAAGAAGCCATGAGCCAAAAGAGAAGACCCACCCAAGCACTTGGATATGGTGAGTTTTCACGGAAGGTGGAGGGTGCACATTCCACCTCATTGCAGTGGAAGTGTTGTGCCACCTCAGGAATTGGGGAAGAGGGAGCACATTCCTGTGGGATTGGGGAGAGCTTGGCTGCCATCACATTGTTTTGGAGGGGTTGAACATGTGAGCTGAGGAAAAGGTAGTCTCCCCAATGTCCCCCACTGTTGCATTCAGAGAGAGGTGGCCCACTGTGTAAGCCCTTGGAAGGGATGGAACTGCTACTCTCTAAAGATAAATAACTCACAGGCTTTGAAATCTAATGGGCTTTGACCTGTAGGTTTTGTTCCACTGATTTCTGTATTCCTTCCAGTTTCTCCCTATGGAAATGGAAATATACATCCTATGATTGTTCCTCCTTTGTATGTTGGCAGCAGATAGTGTGTTCTGAGATTTACAGGTCCAGAGCTGTAGGAGAATTGTACCTTAGGATAGACCATACATGTAGCTGACTTTGGTGAGATTTTGCACTGTTTCTGACCTTGTATTGCATTTAAATTGTTACTGAAATAGTTTTGGGTTTTCTGATATTTCTATGGAATGAATGCATTTTTCATTTGGAAAGAACATGTCTTTTTGGTGTCCAAAGCATGAAATGTGCCAGTCTGAATCTGTCATGTACTCCAAAAAAGCCAAGTTTTTTAATCCTCTTTCAGTATTGCTGGGTGGTAATTTGATTAGATGGTTTCCATGGAGATGTGTCTCCACCTATTCAAGTTGGGGTTGCTTACTGGAGTCATTTAAGAGGGAACCATTTTTTAAAAGAGCCACCAGAGCCACAGAACCGACTGAGCCAACAGAATGGGCAGAGACCCAGGGAAACCATTGAAGAGAAAGCTAGCAGATCTTACCATGTATCTTTCCAGCTGACAGAGAAACCTGAGCATCACTGGCCTTCTTGAACCAAGGTATCTTTCCCTGGATGCCTTAGATCATAGATTTTCATAGTCTTGCCTTAATCTGGATATTTTCACAGCCCTAGAACTGTAAACTTGCAGCTTAATAAATTTGCCTTTTTAAAAGCCACTCTGTTTCTGGTATATCACATTCCTGCAGCTTTTAAACTAGAACAGTTGCACATAGTATCCTCACATTATCGCCTTCATTTCTGCATTATATGTCTAATATTATATACTTTCATCCTGTCTCTTTTTTTGTCAGCCTAGGTATGGTAAATAGATTTTATTGGTTTTCTCAAGAAACAGCCTCCAGTTTTGTTGATTTTCTTGGTTACTTTTATATTGTCAACTTCATTGATTTCTGCTCGGATCTTCTTAATTTCTTTCCCTTTTTCACTTTGGGATTACTTTCCTTTTTTTTCACTAGGCTTCCCAAGTGAACACCTAATTCCTCAATTTTTGCTGTTTATTCTTTTTTAATACAGATATTTAATGCAATAAATTTACCTCTCAGCAATGCCTTTGATGCATCCCCCAAATTTTGATATGTTGTGTTTTCATTTTCTTTTGCCTCAAGATATTTACCAATTTCTCTTGTAATTTCTTCCTTGATCCACTGGTTGTTTAAGTGTGTGCTGTTTAGCTTCCATATACTTGTAAATTGTCTGGTCTTTTTCTTGTTATTGATTTCCAACTTCAATTCATTATGATCTGAGAAAATGTTTTTGTATGATTTCAATTATTTTATATTTACTGAGACTTGTTTTGTGACCTCACGTATGGTCTCTCCTTGAGAATGATCCATGGGCACTTGAGAAAAATGTATATCCTACTGTTGTGAGGTGTTATGTTTTTTTAAATATCTGTCAAATCTAGTTCATATTTTTCATTTTTCATATTATTTAAAATCTGTTTTCTTATTGATCCTCTGTCAAGATGTTCTATCCATTGATGAAAGTGGGGAATTGTAGTCTCCAACTGTTATGGTAGAGGTGTCTACTTCTCTCTTCAGTGTTGTCAATGTTTCCCCCTTGTATTTTGATGCATTCTGACCTGGGGCATAAATATTTATGATTGTTATATCTTCTTGCTGATTTATTACTTTTATTAATTCATTGTGTCCTTTGTTGTCTCTTTTATTTTCCATTTAAAGTCTAATTTGATGGACACTGTTATAGCTACCCCTGCTCCTTTTGAATTGTTGTTTGCATGAAATATTGTTTCCCAACCTTTTGCTTTCAACCCAACTTTGTCCTTGCATCTAAAGCATGTCTCCTGTAGATGGCATATAGATCAATCTTGTCTTTTAAATCCATTCTGCCAGTCTATGTCTTTTGATTGAGGGGTTTAATGAACTTACATTCAATGTTATTACTGTAAAGGCAGTACTTTCTTCAACCATTTTACTTTTTGGATTTTATATGTGATATCTAATTTTTTTTCTTTTTACTTTACTTCACTTGTACACTCTTCTCCACACCTCTCTCACCTGCTTATCCTAACTATCTGTAGTGCTCCTTTTAGTATTTCTCACAGATCTAGTCTCTTTGTCACAGATTCTCTCAGTAATTTTCCAAAAATATTTAAAATCTCACCCTAACATTTGAAGAACTATTTTACTGAGTATAGAACTCTTGGTTCGCATTACTTCCTTTTAGAATCTTAAATATATCATACTATTTATTTCTTGCCTCCATGGTTTCTGCTGAGAAATCAACACATAATCTTATTAAGCTTACTTTGTGTGACAGATTTATGTTCTCTTCCTGCTTTCAAACTTCTCTCTTTGTCTTTGATATTTGATAATTTAATTAGTAAGTTTCTTGGAGTATGTCTATTTGGATCCTTTCTGTTTGGGGTATGCTGTACTTCTTGATCTGTAATTTTATGTCTTTCATAAGAGATGGGAAATTTTCAATGACTATTTGATCCATTAGTCTTTCTCCTCCTTTTCCATTCTCTTCTCTTTCTGGGACACCCACAACACATATATTCATGTGGTTCATGCTGGCATTCAATTCCCTGAGATTCTGCTCATATTTCTCCATTCTTTTACCTAATTTTTCTTCTGTGTGTTGGATATTGGATGTCAGTCCTGTATTCCACTAGTCCTTCCATCTTCTTCTTCAAGTCTACTGTTAGTTTTTCATCTCTTCTATTGAGCTTTTCATTCTCTTAAGCTCAGCAAAACTGTTTTTTCAAACTTTTGAGTTCTTTTTTTGTGTGTGCCCAATATCTTCTTTATTTCCTTGTTTAACTTGTTGATTTGATTTTGGATGAGAGGTTTCATGTCTGTTTGAACATTCTGCATTAGTTTTTCAACTCTTATATCTCATTTGAAATTTTCACTTGTTTCTTTGACTGTGATTTTCTTAGTATGACTTGTTATTTATTTTTTTTTTTGTGGTGTCTAGGTATTTTATTTCCTTCCTTAGTTTATTCTAGAGGTTGTTTTCACTCTTTTACCTAGGGTCTTTTTTTTTTTTTACATGGGCAGGCACCGGGAAATGAACCCGTGTCCTCTGGCATGGCAGGCGAGTGTTCTTGCCTGCTGAGCCACCGTGGCCTGCCCTACATAGAGTTTTCTTGTTGGATGGCTTTGTTCTTTATCTGTTCTTCGGTATTCAGTTCAACTTATTCTAAACCTCTAGCACAGGTTCTGCTTAACTAATCAGAATTTTTCAGTTCCTGTTTTTGTTTCTTTCCCTGTCTAAATGGAGCTTTTTTTTTTAAGGAGTGTCTCTTCTGATATTATAGACCACAGTCAGATTTTCCCAGAGTAGACAGACCTACATCTCAGCAGGAACGAGTAGCCAGCATCACTTTTCTGTTATGGTGAGATTCAGAAGGTTGTCAGACTTTCATATGAAGCCTCTAGACTCTGTGCTTTTCCTAACCTGCCCAGCATGTGATGCTTGTCTTCTCACAGCTTCACACCAGCTTAAAATGATGTGATACCTTTAATTTCAACAGACTCTCCCAGCCAGGGGCATTGCTGACACAAAAGTGAGGTTGCAGGATGGCTTAGGCTGCTTCTGTTTTCCAGCTCTAGTACCCGAATTCCTTAAAGGAGGGATGCCAGTTGAGTAGGACTCTGTCCCCCTTTCCTTGGGGGAAATACACACTTTACTGGATTAACCCCTTTCACTTGACTAGTTACTCTGTCTCTCAGAAAAGCTTTAGTTCTACCCTTGCCTGGGGCAGTCCTGCAGCCTGAGAACACTTCCAGTTCTTTCTAATGAGCTGTTTAAGGAGTAAAAAAATTAAAGTCTTTTCCAAGCTGGACTCCTGCTCTTCAGGTTTGTCAATCAAGAGCTTGAGTTAGTACTGGCTCAATGCATCTCCAGGCTCAACATGGAGGCTCTTTTCCTGGGGGCCAAGACTTTTCTAGTATTTTGTGTTGTTCAACATAAAATACCAGAAAAAGCCTATTTTTTTTCCATCAGCCTCACCCACTCTGTACCAGGACATAAAGTCCTAGTTCCATTAGTGCTTATTCCAGGTTTTGCTGTGCTGAGGGCCTGTTTTCAGTAGTTAGAATTTGTTAATTAATTCTGCATTTAGAGTTTGGATGAGCTAAACCCTTGGTTATTGTAAAGTCAGTTTCCTTTTGCTTTGGGTAGCCATCCTGCCATGCCCATTAGGAAGAGGTACTGCCCTCTGCAGCTTGGGGGATTTTCAGTTCTGTGTGGGATCTCAGCTGTTCCACCCGTTCCAGACAGACATATGCTGTGTCTCCAGTTCCCTGTGTTCCCTCAGCAGTTGTTCTGTACTATTTGTGGCTATTTACTAGCTGCTCTGATAGATAATCTAAATTCCATACCTCACCATGCTGCCATCTTTCCCCACCTCTATACATTTTATTGTAAGGGTTTCCATCCATAATGTTCCCCCTCAACATTGCTTCTGTCTCACCCCATAAGTTTTTGTGTGCTTATGTTCACCTCAAAATATTTCCAAATTACACTTATTTTCTTTTTAACCCATTTCTGTGTATGAGTAGATTTTTAAATTTCCATGTAATTGTAAATTTTCCATTTCTCTCTCTGTTATTAATTACTATCTCCATTCTGTTGTAGTCAGAGCAGATACATTCCCTGAATTCATTATTTTTTGAATTTATTGGTTCTTCTTATTTGACTAATATACAGTTTGGAGAATGATCCATGTGCACTTGAGAATAATGTGCATTCTATTTTTGTTGTTTGATATGATATGATATATATATATATATGGCTAGTTGGTTTAGTGTATCACTAAGTTTGCATTTTTTTATGGAACTTCTATCTAGGTGTTTTATCCAGTATTGTAAGTGGTGTATTAAAGTTTCCTTCTATGAATATAAAACACTTTGTGTCTCCCTTCTAATCTGTTAGTATTTGCTTCATATAGTTTGACACTTTGCTATTAAGTGATTGCATGTTTATAATTATGACAATCTTATTGAATTGACCACTTTCTTAGTGTACAATGACCATCATTGTCCCTCATAAAAGTTTTTCTTTCTTTAAAATCTATTTTATTTGATAAAATATGTTTTGGTTGGTATTTGCATTGTTTATTTTCTTTCATCCTTTCACTTTTTACCTACTTAGGTCTTTGAATTTAACATGAGTCTTGAATGTAATATATAGTTGGGTGATGATTATTATCCATTCAGCCAATTCCTGTCATTTGATTGGAGAATTTTATCCATTTACATTCAGTCACTATGATAATGCAAAATTTCCTTATGCCATTTTGCTATTTAACCTTTGATAATCTTATACTTTATTTTCTTTCAATTCTTCTGTTAGTGTGCACATTTATATTCATTTTATGTTTTTATTGCACCATGTTCAGTGCCTTCTCTTTTCTGCTTTGATATAGTTTTCATATTTTTCCTTGTGTGTACCATGGACTAAAATTTAATACTCTAGATATATTTAATTCAGATTTGATTTGATAACAATTTCAATTCCCTAGTATACAAATACACTATCATTATACCTCTCTATCCTCTCACTGTTTGTTTTATTTGTTACAAAATATATCTTAGTTCATTGTATGCCCAAATCCACAGATTTATCTTTACCTTTTAAAGAATTGCATTTTAACAACTGTAAGAAGTGATTTAGTGGAGCTATACATAAATAATAAAATACAATATTACTGACATTCACACTTACTAAAATGATTACCTTTACTGGAGGTCTTTTTATCTTTACACCATTTTGAACCACTGTCTAGTATCCTTTCCCTTCATTTTGAAGAGTTCCCTTTGATATTGCCTGTAGGGCAGGTCTAGTGGTGATGAACTACCTCAGATTTTGTTTACCTGGGAGTGTCAATTTCCTCATTTTTGAAAGAACTTCCATCTGTATATAATATTCTTGGTTGGCAGTTGTTTTCTATCAGCACTTTAAGTATTTCAGTCCACTGCCTTCAATGTCTCCATGTTTTTGTGTATGTGTGAGAAATCAGAACTTAAATCTAATTGGGACACCATTTTATGTAAGAGGTTGCTTTTAGGTTGTAGATTCCAGAAATCAATCCTTGTCTTTTGCATTCAACAGTTAGATCACTATTTGAGAGAATAAATTTGTACTCAACTGTATCCTGTCTGATGTTCTTTGGGCTTCTTGGATGTACCTATTCATGTCTGTTTCTAAGTTTGGGACCTTTTCTGTCATTGTTTTAAGGATTTTCTTCTCCTTTTAACTTCTCCTTCTAGTACACCTATAATACATATATTTGTACGTTTGATAGTTTCACAGAGGTCTTTTAGGCTATTTCCACTTTCTCTAATTATTTTTTCTTTCTTCTACTCACTTTAACTCATTTACATTCTCTTGCTTTTGGGTTAACTGTTTTTTTCTTCTGCCAGTTTTAATTTGCTGTTAAAATCCTCTAGTGAATTTTCCTTTTCACTTATTGTGATCTTCAACTCCAGTAGGTCTGTTTGGCTCCTTCAAAAAGTTATTTATCTTTATTGAGATTTTCACATTGTTCGTTCATTGCTTTCCTGATATCCTTCAGTTATTTCTTTATATTTTCCTTCCTTTCCTTGAGCATATTGAATATAATTTTTTAAATGTCTTTGTTGGGTTTGTCCACAGTCTGATATTCTTCTTTGATGTTCCTGGTATTTTTATTCTCTTCCTTTGGGTGGGTCATCATTTCCTGTTTCTCTGTTCATCTTATAATCTTCTGTTGCACAGAGTTCCATTTTTACATTTTAAGGTGTTGACTTTGGATTTTTTTCCCTTAGATGTCTGTTTCTTGAATTTGTAATCAGTCTGTGATATGACCAATATTTTACTGAAAGTCAAGACCTAACAAAGTCAAGCAAACCTAAGCAAAATATACACCTTCCCTATCTCTGCAAGTTGGCTTTGCATTGATTGTTACTCTTTGTCAGAATCAATCTCTCCTATCAGGCAGTTCAGCCCAAAGCTAATGAAAAGTGTAAGTTGTCCTGTTTTTGTGGGACTGTGTCTTTCCCTGATTTTGTGCTCACTAGTGGCCTTAGGAGTTCCCCTGTTAACAGCAGTTTGAAGTAGTTCCCTTCTTCCCAGGTACAGCTACATATAGAATTATTGAATGCTTTGTAATATCCCTTAGCACTTTAAATATATTAGTCCATTTTGTTCTGTTTCTTACTTTTGCTACTGAAATATATTATCATTTCATTTATTATCTTTCACAGATAATTGGGTTCTTTTTAATATTTTCTTTTTCTACTAGGTATTTGTAAATTCATTATGAGACATCTAAGTATGTTTAGTTGTAAATTCTCCAGCCATTCTGTAAATTGTTTGACAATTTCTTAGAAAGGTAAATATATGCTTGCCATTTCACCAAGTGATTTTTCTCCTTGGTAGTTACCTTAGAAATTAAAACTTATGCTAACAGTAAACACTGTAAAAATTATGTACAGAATCTCTATTAATAATCAGTAAAACCTGATACAACCAAAATGATCATTTATGAATATACATATATATAACTGTAGTAATACATCAAATGTAATACTATTGAGCAAAAAAAGATCAAATTATTCATAGAATAACTTGGAATAATCTTAAATACACTATTCTGAATTAATAAAGCAATTTTCAAGAGATTGTATATTTGATTCCATTTATATGACATCCTTAAAAAGAGAAAACTATAGTGACAGAGAACATATTAATGGTTGCCAGAGGAAAATATTGATAAGAACTTGATGCTAGAAATAATGATTTCTAAACCTCAGAACCATTGATATTTTTGAGGGGAGCTTCCTTATGCAGTACCTCCTCAATTTGTGACAATTAAAATATCTCCATAAAAACAGCGTTGGAATCGTCAAACTTCCCAATTTTGAATCTTAGTACAAATCTACAATAATGAAAATAGAGTGGTAATCACATAGCAATAGGCATATATGACAATGGAATAGAATTGAAATCCATAAATAGTCCCTAAATCTATGGAAAATTGATATTCAACAAGGGTGCCAAGTCGTCTCTTTTGGGAAAAATATTCTCCCTAAAAAATAATGCTGGAAAAAATGGATGTCCACATGCTAATGAAGGAATGTATATCCTTATTTCACACCATAGAAAAATTAACTAAAATGTGACTTAATCTCTGGAAATATGATGCTAATATATGAATTTCAAAAATTATATGTTTACATGTTATAGCTATAGTGTGCATTTTTGAGACAATTATGAAACTTGTCTGTGACTATCAGTGTTGCACATTCAAAATGATAGTTTGTTGTGCTTTATTGTTATTTCTTACCCATTGTTTTCAGAGTGTCTATCTGGAATTAAAACTTGTTATCCCACTGCAAAAAAATTAACTCAAATGGATCAACAGGTAAAACAAGCAAAAAAAGTTAGAAGGAAACGTGAGAAAACCTTCAGGACATAGTATTTGGCAATTGATTCTTAGATATTATGGCACCCAAAGTTTGAGTAACAAAATAAAAAAATAAGTAAGTTGGACTTCATCAAAACTAAAAACTTTTGTTCACAAAAAGACATTATCAAAATCTGAATGACAACTGACAGGATGGAAGAAATTGGGGTAATGGGCTGTGGTAAATACTTTTAAAAACCAAGTGTATTCTCATGTACTTAAGCTTAGAAGCAAAAATACTAATTATTAAATTTTTAAAATGTGTCCAATTATGAAATATTCTGTTTTTAACTTTTTATAGTAATAACAAATATACAACACACATTTACCTTTTTAACCATATTCTTGTGTAAAATTCAATAGCATTAATTACATTCACAATATTCTGCTATCGCCATAGATATCCATTACCCCTAATTTTTCATCACTCAAACTCTTCCCTGATTGAGCTATAATTCCCTCTTCTTACCCCAAGCCTAGACCCCTTTAACTTATAAATCACCATCTTTATAAAGTTTGCTTCCTGTAGGTGTTTCATATAAGTGAGATCATAGAATAATTGCATATTATGTCAGGCTTAATTCACTTAATTGTGATGTTTTCAAGGTTCATCCATAGTAGCATGCATTAGAACTTCATTAGTTTTTATTACTTTATAATATTCCATTGTGTGTATATACTACATTTTCTTTATTGATCCATCAATGGACACTTGGGTTGCATGACTCTTTGTACTATTGTGAATAGTTCTTCCATGGATGTTGGTGTACAAATATCTGTTCAAGTTCTTGCTATATATACCAGGGAGTGAGTATGTACCAGGGAGTGAGATTGCACTGGAATGTGGTAATTCTCATTTCAACTTCCTGAGGAACTGTCAAATTGAATTCCACAGTGGTTGAAATTCTACACCATCCACAATATATAATGGTTCCTATTTGTGTGTATCTTCCAAACTTATTTGTATTTAAGTTTTAAAATACTAACCATCATAGTGGGCATGAAGTGATAATTCATTGTGGTTTTGATGCGCTGACCCCACTGACCAATGATGTTGAGCATCTTTTCATGCACTTATTGGACATTTGAATATCTTCTTTGGAGAGATGTCTATTCAAGGACTTGACCAATTTTTGATTGGGTGGTTATTTTGTTACTGAGTTGTAGCAGTCCTTGTATATTACACCCTTATCAGATTTATGGTGAGTAATTATTTTCTCCCCATTGTGTAAACTGTCTCTTTATTTTGTTGATATTATAATTTGATGTACAAATTCCTTTTAATTTAGATAAAGCCCATTGTATCTATTTTGTCTTTTGTTGTCTGTGTTTTTAGTATCACATTTTTTAACACTTATGGCCCTTGATCTATTTAAATTTATCTTTTTTATATTATGTGAGATTGTGGTACAGATTTATTCTTTTGCTAGTGAACATTCAGTTTTCTTAGCAAAATGCGTCCTTTACCATTAATATACTTGGCACCCTTGTTAAAAATCCATTGGCCATAGAAGTACAGATTTATTTCTGAAATTTCAGTACTTCTTCATGGGTCTATATGTCTATCATTATGCCAATGCCATGTGGATTTGATTATTGTGGCTTTGTAGGAAGTTTTGAAACGAGGAAGTGTGAGATCTTCAACTGATAATCTTTTTCATAATTATTTGGTAATTTGGAGCCCCTTGTAAATCCATATAAATTTAAGGATTTCCTTCTCCATTTCTGCAAAAAAAATCTGCTGTAACATTTACAGAGGTTTGCTTAATTGTAGAGTTCTTGAGTAATATTGATATCTTAATAATATTTAGTCTTTCTATCCATGATCATGGAATCTTGTCATTTATTTGCATGCTCTTTTTTTTTCTTTCAGCAATATCTATTAGTTTCATTGTACAACCTCTTCACCTACTTGGTTAGACTTATTCCTTGGTAGTTTATTCTTTTAGCAGCTATTTTGAATGAAATTTGTTTTTAATTTCCCTTCAAATATTTTTTCTAATGTATAGTAGCACAACCTACTTTTGCATGTTAATCTTGGAACTTGCAATGCTGCTTAATTTGTTTAATCACGTCTAGTGTTTTTTCTTGGATGTCTTTCATTTCTTTTTCTTTCCCAATTTATCCTATTTTTCATGGATGTCTTTCCTAATTTATGCTATTTTTATGGATGTCTTTCATTTCTTTTTCTTTCTTAATTATCTGGCTGAGACTTCCAGTACAATGTAGAATAGCAGTGGGTAAAGTGAGCATTCTGGTCTTGTTCCTGATGTCAGGGGGAAGACTTTCATTCTTTCATCATTGAGTATAATGTTAAGTCTGCATTTTGCATATATTCCCTTTGTCATTTTAGGAAAATTACATTCTATTCTTATTTTTATGAATATTTTTATCACGAAAGAATGAATTGTGTCAAATGTTTTTCAGCATACCTAGAGATGATCATATGTGTTTTTTACTTCATTCCTTCTATGTGGCATATTGCATCAATTGATTTTATTGTGTTGAACCATCCTTGAATTCCTGGGATAAATACTACCTGTATATGGGATATAAAACTTTTGTATTCTGTTGGATTCAATTTGCTAGCATTTTATTGAGGCTTTTTTCTGTATATTCATAAGGGAAATCAATCTGTAGTTTTCTTCTCCTGTGATGTGTTTATTTGGCTTTGTTGTTAGAGTAATATTGACTCCATAGAATGAAACAGAAATAATGTTATTACTGATTCAATATTTTTACTTGTTATAGGTCTGTTGTGATCATCTAGTTCTACTTATATGTTTAGGTGAATGGTGGCTTTCTAGGAATCCCTCCATTTTGTCTAGGGTAACCTAATTTGTTATACAATTATTCACAGTATTCTCTCATGGACTTTGTATTTTCTTCAAGATAAGGTGTAATATTCTGTCTTTTATTTTGAATTTTTATTATTGCTGTCTTCTTCATTTTCTTTTTTTCATGTAATCTACCTAATTCTTTGCCGATTTTAATGATATTTTAAAATATTCAATTTTAAATGCAATTTTATTGAGATACATTATATATTCACATACAATAAAATCATCCAAAGTGTACAACCAGGGTCTCACAGTATCATTATATAGCTGTGCATTCATCATCACCATCAATTTTGAACATTTTTCCTACACTAAACAGTAAGAATAGAAATAAAAATAAATATAAAAGTTGAAACGAACTCCAAAATATCCCATACAACCTTATTGTTTTTTTTTCTTTTGTTACTTACTCATCTGTCCATACACTGGATAAAAGGAGCACCAGTCACAAGGTTTTCTCAGTCACGTGGTCACACCTTAAAAGCTGCATAGTTATTCAATCATCTTCAAGAATCAAGGTTATTGGATTACTGTTCAACACTTTCAGCTACTTCAATACACCAAAAACTGAAAAGGGATATCTATATACTGCATAAGAATAAAATCCAAATTGACCTCTCAACTTTATTTGAAATCTCTCAGCCATTGAAACTTTATTTTGCCTCATTTCTCTTCCCCATTTTGGTCAAAAAGGCTTTCTCACCCCTGCAATGCCAGGGCAATGTTCATCTCCTGGAGTTATGTCCCACATTGTCAAGGAGATTTACAACACTGAGAGTCATGTCCCATATAGGGGAGAAGGCATTGTGTTCTCCTGCAGAGTTGTCTTAGAGAGAGTGGCCACATCTGAACAAAAGAGAGGTTCTGTGGAGGTAACTCAGGCATAATTATAAGTAGGGTTAGTTTCTCCTTTACAGGAAAAAGTTTCATAAGGGCAAGCCCCAAGATCATGGGCCAGGCACATCAAATTCACAGTCCCCATTGATTGTGAGAATATCAGATCTCAACTAGGGTGAGGGAGTTTAATATTTCCACACTTTCCTCATTCCCTTAAGGAGACATCACAAATACTTTTAATCATATGCCCAGATTACTCTGACATGTATTTGGGCATCACACTAACCTGTACAAACCAACAAGATTTCACTCCATATTCAAGATTCCATGTAGTTATAATTTTCAAATAAATTGACCTTACAAGTTAAATTCGATAGTGTGCTACCAAAATTTAAATTTTACACCAAATAAAC
>PVIY010002742.1:0-123255 GCA_004026745.1 Myrmecophaga tridactyla | reverse complement strand
TCCCTGGGAGTCATGTCCCACGCAGAGAGGGGAAGGGTGGTGAGACTGCTCATCATGTTGGCTGGAGAGAGAGGCCACATCTGAGTAACAAAAGAGGCCCTCCTGGGGGTGACTCTTAGGCCTAAATTTTAAGTAGACTTGACCTATCCTTTGTGGGGTTAAGTTTCATATGAACAAACCCGAAGACTGAGGGCTCAGTAATGCTTGATTTTTATAATGTGGAAATTGTAGTTTCAAATAGGTTTTGAAAGAATTGAAGTCGAAACAAATACATAAAAAGTAGGAATGTATTTGGCTAAAAATTCATGAAGGCCTACAGTAGCTTATAAAAAGAGGAATTTATCTTTCTCCCATAACAAGAATTCTGGAGGTAGATAGTTGGCGTTATTTCCAATAACAAATATTTCCAATAAGCAAGGAAAGTCAGAAATTGTACATCCAACCTTAGCCCTTTCCTCATGCCCACAAGGTGATTGCTGTAGCTCCAGCCAGCAGAACTACTCAGGCAGGAGGATGGGGAAAGGGAAGAGGTGGTCAGTCTAGCACTGTCATTTACTCTTCACTGGTCAGGACTGTATCAAATGGCTCTCCTACCTGCTCCTGATACAGAGTGAGTGTTAAATATTTGCTAAATAACTAAATGAATAAAACCAGTAGATGAAGTAAGGCCAAGCATATATTTTAATAAGTTGAAGACTTTAAGATTGAGTTGAAACACAAAAGATAACAACCAATATAAGAGGACACAGAAGAGAATAGGAGCAAAATTGTTGTAGGAAAATTTAATGTGCCCCTCCTATATTTTGAAGATTAGGTAGCCAAAATACAGATAACATAATTTAATAGGGTTAAATTAATAGATATTCATTAATAAGAATGAATGAATACATATATATATCAATAAATAAACTGTATGCTTCAAAATGTTCACAGAACATATACAAATTAACTAGACAAAGGAAGCATCAATAAATTTCAAAATACATATATATATAGCATAGTTAGATTTTCTCAAACAATGGAATTTCATCAGATATAATGATGAATACATATAGTTAAAATGTAAATGAAAACACTCAACCCCATGATTCCTTTAAAAATTCTTAAATAACTACTATACTAAAGAAAAAGATCATCACTGCAGACTATTACATAATCATGAGAAAATTATAAAATTATGATATGAGCCTAAGATTATGTTTGCTGTTACATTAATGACTCTATTTGCTTTCATGATTAAGGAGGAAAGGGTAAAAATGACTATTTTAGTTTCAAAACACAGGAGAACAAATTTAAGTCGAATAGGAGGAATGAAATAATAATATTCTCTAAAGAATAAGATAACAGAAGAATATTAGTATCGGTTAGAAAGCTTAGATAACAGAAGACTATTAGTATCGGTTAGAAAGCTTAAGAGTTAACTTCTTGAAAAATAAAAATAGATAAAGGATAATCAAGGATAAATGCAAGCATACTCATAAAATTGGGAAATAAGAAGGGGGCTATAAGACAGACATCTAGAGAAGAAAATTATTAGAAATTTATTTGTGAAACATATGGCAATATGTTTGAAAACTCTTGATTTGGACTGAAAATGTAATTGACTCAATGTTATTGAAAAAATAAATAAAAGACTAAATAGGAAAATATAGCCTTCGAAGAAAATGAATAAGGTATAAAAGAATTATTTCCCCAAAGACTCTTGTTTTATTGGCATTTTCCCCCCAAATTGCCAAGACTTTGATAGTTCTGATAACTCTTTGCCAGATTATAGAAAATCATGGAAAGCTACAGAAATAATTTATTTTGTTAGCTTAACCCTGGCACCAATACTCGAGTGTGGAAGAGCAAAATACAATAGTTGTAGACCTTACATTAAATCTTTTGGGAGTGCTTGCAGAAAATTCAGATTCCTGGGCCCTGCTCCAGACCTATTAAATCAGAATCATTAGAGATTGAACCCAGGAATATGATTATAAAATCCTATTATCAATTTAATGTAGAAAAGTATATAAAAGAAAATAAATCAAAAGATCTCAGAAAATCTCTTCTAATAATGTATTTTAACAGAAGCACCAGAAATAAAAGATTCAAACAGTACAGAGAGTACACATTGAAAAGTATTTTTATCTTTCCTTCCTCACAGTCTTATCCAAGTCCTGTCCCCTATGATGATTAGATGTGTGTGTGTGTGTATATCGCATATCAGCATCTACCTTTCTATTTATCTACAAAACTCTTCTTCAACTTGCTTTCTTCATTTAATAATTTACATTTGAAACTTTTGATATCAGCGCATTCCGATGTATTATGTTTCTTTTAATGGGGGCATCCTAACCCATTTCAGGAATATATCTGAATTTACTCAATCAGTCTTCTGTGGAAGACTATGTTAGTTGTTTTGGTTTAGTTTTGTACTTTCTACGTACTTGTGAATACATTTATATGGGAAAATTTAGCAGCAGAACTGTTGGATCTAATATGCATGGATTTTTAACTTGGATAACTATTGCCAAGCTCTTCTCTAGAAACAACGAAGGATATAAGTGTCCATTTTTCCAAATATTTGCCAGAAATGGGCATTATCATCAGATGTTTGGATTTTTTGCTATTTCTGATAGGCTTAAATGCTATCTATTATACTTTTGAATTTTAATGCTCATCAAAAAGGTTGGGTAGTTGTTCAAATTATGCTGTCAATTTATAGTTTTTCTTTCCTGTAAATTGCTTATTCATAAACATTGTTTACTTTATTATTGGAATTGTTTCTATTTTTGTAATTATTTAGAAACTTTGTAAAATATGGGATTGACATTTTGTCAATTTTTTACTTTTAACAAATTTCTATTTGTCTTTTGACTGTGGGCATTTTTTCTATTACAATGTTAAAGTCACTTACTCAAATTTATCTCTCTTTTTTGTCATGGTTTCTGGATTGTACAATCATTTTGAAATTATTCTCCAGTGATACTTCTGCTCTCTCATATTTGAGAACCTACATAAAATGTGAGCAAGAAAATTTCTGTAAAGGATCAGTAAAACTCAACCACTACAATGAAAGAGGATCCATCATAGATTCAAGAATGGTTTAATATTAGGAAATCTGTTAATATATTGCATCACATCAATATTTCAAAAGAGAAAAAACATGGTAATTTCAACAGATGTCAAAAAGCATATGGAAAAAAATGACATGAACTGTACTACACAAAGAGTGAGCCCTAGGTCAAAGAAGGGACTACAGTTACTAATACAACCATAAAAATGTGCTCTCCTCAATTGTGCACCACACCCATGCAAGGTGTTGATAATAGGGCGGTATTTGGGAATCCTGTATTTTTCTGTGTTATGCATGGTTGTTCTGTAAACCCACAACTAGCTCTCTCTCTCTCTCTCTCTCTCTCTCTATATATATATATATATAAAATTCAATATAATACATTTTTACAGGTGAAAAAGAAACTCTTAGAAAATTAGAAAGAGAAAATTCTGTAAATTACTGAGAATAAGTGTCATTAAACCTCCCCTGGGATACACTTGATGGTAAAGCACTAGGGACAATCCCAATGAAACAGGAACGTGGCCAGGATGTCTGCCATTGTCTTCATTAATTCACACTGTTATGAACACACTGCTTGGTATGATGTGGTATATAATGGAAGGTGGGTGCATGAATATTTTAAGAGAGGACAGAATTATCATAATTTGTAGATGACATAATTAAATACAGAGAAAATTCAAGGAAATCCAACTGAAAAGCTCTTAGGGTTAATGTAATTTCAGAAAGGGAGACAGTAGAAGGAAAAGTTATGAATGATTTTCTTTTATAAACAAGTGATAATCAATTAGGAGAATTAAAAATGAAAGCTTCTTTCAGAATTATAAGCAAAAGCTAAGTCCCTACGAAAACCCTAGGAACATATGTGTGGAGCTTATCTGAATAAATTTCAAAACTCACCTAGAGATATAAAGGTAAACCTGAATAAAGTAATGGGCTTCTCATGTGCCTAGAGAGGATGGATAAATACTTTAAAGATATTAATTCTCCTCAGATTAATTTTTATGCCTAATATTATTCTGATGAAAATTTTGATTTTTGGGAGTAATTTGGTAAAATGATTCTTAAGTTTATCTTAAAGAGTAAACAGGAAGAGAAGCAAAAAATATTTTGCAAAAGAATGGAAGTGATAGGGGTGAGACCATAATTTATGAGATTTCAAAATGCATAACGATGATATGACTCTTAAAACAACAGATGCATCAAGGTATGTTACAAAATAGACTTGACTTAAGTCCATACTGCCTTATATGAAACCCTTGGGGCCAGGTGTATTTTGGGAATTAAAATTTGGATTTTACAAGGGTAATTTAGTCATATCCTAAATGTTATTTCATTGTTCTGGTGGGATATGGACTACTATACCATAATCAGACACAATATATTTCTGCAATGAAACTGAGTAGGATACATAAAAACTATAAATAGCCTCCAATCAATTTAGGTCATATTTTGCAACCAAATGAATGTTGGCATCAAACTCATGAAATTTTTTTCTGTTTTCAGAGCATTATCAATTTTAGAATTTTGAATTAGAAATTGTGGATCAATATGTATATCACAGACTGTTCCCAGGAAACAGACTCTGAGATAAGCTTAACCTGCAGAACATTAAACAGGGAGAACCCTTGAAATTGGCGCTTGTGGAAGGAGAAGATGGAAGAGAAATCGGGCAAAGGAAGAAGTTCAGCCGAAATTCATTCCCTACAAAGGGACACAGGGGTCTGTGGGGCTGAGAAGGGCCATTAGAGTTGTCTTAAGCTGGGGCAAGGGAGCTGAGCTTTTATACCCCCATGTTGCTGCAGGCAAAGCCACTCTGGAACTGAAATACTGATCTAACTTGGTCCTGAGATATAGCCTCCTAAAGCTGCTGGTGGTGATTACGTCCCCTCACTATAGCTGCCATTCCCATGCCCAGGTAGGCTCTACACAGTGTGATACAACAAACTGTCATCATTCAATTTTCAAACAAGAGTGTGCATCGTCCATGTTTTCATCCCAGCCTCAGTTCCTATTGCCTCCCAAGGCTTTCCCAGGGAACCTCTCCATGCCCATTCTGTGACCCAACGAACGGATGCTCAGCGAGTGTAGCCCAAACCAAATATTAGACTGTTAGTCAGACTGGAATGTTCCTCGGTCATGTATATGAGCAGTGTTTGCAGTTTGAGGTTATCTGCATGATCCGTCTCTCATTATCACGGATCACAAAGATCCAACTGTGTTCATAAGCATATGAACATTACTCACACGAGCCAGATTTTATAAGCAAGAAAAAACAGAGAGAAGGAAAAAAAAAGGATTAAAATAAGGGGAATGAGGAGCGGAGGCTGGGAGAAAGAAACAAATGCGGGATTGTTATAACTGGAAGAGAGCTTAAAGGGCAGTGTGCCCGTCCAACCCCATCATCACATCATGCCTTCCTTGTCTTTGTGAAAAGACACAGAGCCAATGGTGCTGGGTCAGAGAGCTAGTAAGTGGCAAAGACGGGACCAGAATTCCTTCACGTCTACCCCCTAGTGAGCTGTGCATTGTGTACATGGCCATTCTGAGTAAGGATATGGAAAGAAGGCATGGGTAAGAGTTGAAGGAGAGAAGTGGTTTCTTTGATGGAGGGAAAGATGAAACCAGTCTCTTGATTTTCTAAAGAAACAGGAAAAATCATCACTTCCAGTTCCTGATTGCTTTTAGAGTTTCGGGCAGCTGCTTACAAGTTGGTGAATACATCTCATGGTTTCCATGTCTTCCTGGCACCCATTTAGTTTCCTTGGGGCTGCAGGATGACCCAGTATTTATCTGTGACATGAGGGCTTGGTGAAATCACTTCTCTGCCCCCACCCTTCTGAAACTCCCTCCAGGTTTTCTCTGTTCCCACTGCAGGTGTCCTGGACTTTATGCCCTGTCTTCTCTGAGGACTGCTGTGGCTAAAAGACTCTTGAGTCCTAAGTCTTGGACTGTACGGTCTGAAAGGACCAGTATCTAAGGCACCTGATCTCCCTGTGACAGGCAAGGATGATTGTTGTCTGAGAATCCTGGTGTTTTTCCCTTTTCTTCTCTTTCCTTCTTTCCCTTCCCCTTCCACCCTACCCTCTACTCCCCTCCTTTCCCCTCCCCTTCTCCCTCTCTCTCTCTCTTTTTCTTAACAAAACTAGCTTTAGAGGCCAGTTGGGTAGGAACAGTTCTTGTATTTCGGCATATGTATTTGGGAAGGCCCAGGGAAATTTGGACCAAGTTTCCCTAAGCTTGTCCCAAGATAGAGAACCCTTTGGAGGCCTGGAAGCTTTGAGGACTATACCTGATTCATTAAAAACCTGGTAGTTTTTTGCAAATCCTCAGGGCTTGATCTAGTTTAAATTCATACCTATTCTGTAGCTCCAAGGGTTTTGGCCAAGGGATCAGTTCAGGTTTCCTAACAGCTTTTAGAAGTCCGAGCATATGCCCAATGGGCTTTCCTGGATTTCTTCCAGTAACTGAAATGTTGTAGACAGGGGAACACAAGTTGGCTCAAACCTTCATTACCTCTTTTCTGGGCCACTGTCATGATCTCCTTACTGGTTCCTCTCTCCTCACTATCATTTAATGAGGGCTGAGAAATGGTTTTCCAAACCATGCTTCACTGTGCTGCCTAAAGCAAGAGCTTTAAAAGGCAAAAATCTCATCAAATTGCTTCCCTCTTTCAATGACTCCTTACTGCCTAAGTACAGCTGCTTTGAATAACATACAGAACATTTGGGGTCCGTGCCTTAGCCTTCTCATCTCATCTCCTGATGCTGACTGTATCTAGCCTTAATTTGTGCCCATTAATCCAATCTACTGTCCATGGTTTTGTTCATTTGGCTTCCTCTACCTAGGAGAACTGCCCACTCTCTGCTGGGTGAAATCTTATCATTGTTTAAGGCCCAGGTCAAGTTTTGTACCACTGGGATGGAGCATTTTAGGGCAGAACACATGGGTTTGAGTACTGGCCCTTCTATATACTAACTCTACGAACTTAAGGAAATTTGTTAACCTCCTCATGCTAAACTCTTCTTACCTTCAAATTGTGAAAAATAATGTCTACAATAATAATAGTTCATAGTACTGATGTAAGGATAAATAAAATTACGTATGTAAGGCATCCAATTTCATACATAGCAAAACAGCTCAATAAAACATTTTCTCCTTTCCCATAAGTCATGGTTTCTTTTTTCTTCCACTCTGTTCTTTGGAGGCCTTTTTAAACCTTCAGGAATCATTCATTGTGCTCTTGAATTGCCTTTCTCCAAGGGCCTGTTGCCCTTGCTTGACCTTAAGTGCTTAAAAGGCAGGAATCATATCTTATCCTTTGTATTCCCAGTCCTAGTTCAGTGTCTAGCATAAGGCAAATAAGGACTCAATAAAATAACTGAATGAAGTAGTGAATGGATGACCCATGGAATCCTTTCCATGGGAAGTTGGAAAAAGACTGGTTATGAAGAGGAGTCATTGTAGTCTCTTAGTTGGAGTGAAGAGCTGTTTTCTATTTACTACCTTGGGGTCTCTGACACACTGAAGAAGACCTCATGATTCAAAATTACGGAACCTTGGGGCATCAAAGAGCTGGAAAGTGTATCAAAGATCACCAGACTTTTAAACTACAACTCAGAGTTATGGAAGGCTCTGAACAAAAGTCTTTACATTCAGATTCCTGGACCAGAGCTCTCTCTGTTCCCTCATTCTGCCTGCCCCACACCTTAGGTGGGAGAAGATGCTGACCCAGAGGAAGTGCTTACAAATTTCTCATTTTCTCAGATTTTTCCAAGCTGCAAGCCTTCAGATGGGTCAGGATGGGGGCTTTTCCTGCCTGTGTGGGTGGATATTGTTTAATGCTTATGGGAAAGTTGAAACAAGGATATGCCTCTCAAAAATCATGTGCTTTCTGATGACATTAACTCTCCACTTCCAAGTGCTTCTCAAACACTGTCTTCTCTACCCTCAGGAGCACTCTGCTAAGCAGGGGATAGCTCTCGTTCTTTTACTAAGAGGAAATCCAAGGCCCAGACAGGCTAAGCCATTTCCCTAGGATGCCTCAGTGAGTCAGAGGGGTGACTTTAAATAGAACCCATGGTCTCGACCACTCCCTCTCTTTACCCATTAGACCACACTCTCTTTTGAGCACAGGAATGTAAGCTCTGCACATACCTTGTAAGGACAAAATATGCCCCATGGAATTAGCAGCTGGATTCCAGACTGAGGCATGAGTAAGGGAGGGAGAGGAATGAGAACCAGGAAGATGAAAGTGACTTTCATTCCTTCTCTATTTAGACCATACATTCACAGGGAGCCTAAGTGTAAGGGAAAAGTAAGCCAATTCTGAGATTGTTCATTGAAAAGGTTACCTACATGTGCCAAGGCCACAACATCCACAGTTGCTATAAACATTGGTCTTGGTGGCCAGTGATACCTGCTTGGTTAATAATGGCTAACCAGGTGAGCTCGGTGCTTCTGGTCTCGGTCAATAAATTCCACTTCTCTCTGAGAAGATCAGAAAGACATTTTCTTATTTAATCCTTAAAACAGTTCTGTGAGGTTATTATCATGATATTTTTACAACTGAGATATTTGAGCTTTCAACCAACAAATAAGATGTCCCAGTTTACTCAGCTGGTCAGTGGCTAAGTTGGAACTGGAAATCAGGTGAGTTTGCCCCTGAAGTCTTTTCTTCTTCAACACTGGTTCTCAAAGTGTGATTCCCAGGCCCACATGATTAGCATCACCTGGGAACTTGTTAGAGCAGCAAATCCTTGGACCCACCTGAGACTTACAAATCAGAAATGCTGGAGGTGAGTCCTAGCAATCAGTTCTAACAAGTACTGCAAGGGTAATGCATGGTGAAGTCTGAGAACCACTGCTCTATGGGACAGAGCCCTTGGAAGCAGGGAGACTCAGAACAGAGGTGAGTGGTGTGTGAGGGAAGCAGGGAGGTTGATAGTGAGCAGTCCAGGTAGGATAGTGGGTCACCAACAAGGGCTCAGATTCCTGCCCCACCATGGAGAACCTGGGCAGCTAAAGAGCATTACAATGAAGATCCCAACTCAGGGGTTCCAGAGGGGTTTATGGGGGAGGACAAAGAAGGCAGTGACAAATGCAAATGTTATGCTGATTGGCCCTGTAAATGCCAACTAGGGCTAATGGGAAGGAGAGAAAAGGAAAAGTTACTGAATAAAGACAGAGGGAGGGTCAAAGCAAGGCAAGGAATGAAGGAGAGAAAAAAGCAGGTTTTGAGAAGGCCTCCATAGAAAATTGCTGATGGGTAAAATGGGGGCCCTGAGTGGGGCGAATACCCCTGCCTACCATGGAGAAGTTCTGGATCGCTTTAATATTCTACTTTTAAGCAAACTGTTTAGGAGCCGCTAAGCAGGCATGCTGGTATTATATCACACGTGTTTTCAACTGGAGATGGATTATTAGAATTATCTGGAACTCTTTATCAAAGGACATATGTCAAGACTTCACAACAAAGAGATTGAATCAGAATTTTGGTGATTTAGGGAGTAAGAGGGGAAAGGTTGGCTACATTTATTTTGGCAAAGCTTTCAAAGTGATCCTGACACATCATCCTTCACTAGTGATCACCATTATATGCACACACACATGCACACACACAACTGCTGTTTTACTCGAAAGCTAAACAAAACACAACTAGAGGCTCCCCAAAAAACTAGACAATCTGTTGTCCTTCAAATTATCCTGTGTTTTGAGCCTTCCCGTTTCTGTTCAGTTCCTTCCCTCCTTCCTCTCCTTCCTCTTAGCCCCTGTAGACACTTGTAAGATATTTTGGTAGAATCCCAAGGTTGTGGAGGTCAAAGGAGAGGAGGGCAGCCCTCATAGACAGTGGGGCTAATCATGCAGGGCTCTGCCTTCCTGACTTGGCCTAGGGATGCCACCTGCTGCTCTGTTGCCACCCAGCCTTCATGGTACCATTGTTCTGGAATTCAGATTCTGACTTTAGAATTTTCCAATAAAATTGGCTGGGCAACTCTTATTAAAAATTTCATCATCTCTGAAGGGTTTTGGGGCCCTCTGCCCTGAGTTTTCAAGCTGGGGTGTATGTGTGTGTTTATGTGTGTACCCAGAACATCTCTCAGAGATCTTTCCTGACACCCACCTGCTCAGGGTAGCAGGATGGTGACATTGTACTTCCCAGGGTGGTGTTGCATCCCACTGCGGGGGGAGGTGGCGTCTGGCTGTGGGTGCTCAGAACGCAGCTGAGGAATTTGGCTGGCTCCTTGTTACTGTGACAAGAGCAAGGCCCCAAAATTGTTTTGGCTCCTTCCTCTTTTTTTTTAAATTTTTATTTTGCACTTTATCTATTACTTCTGGACTAATGGATAGAATTAGGATCATAGCCAAGGTTATTAAAGGCAGATCTAGCTTTTGAGCTTACCTTATCACAATAGGAACTGTTGAGCATTTTATCTGCATTCTTTCATTGAAACCTCTTGAGAGCCAGCTGAATTAGGGGCTATTATTGTCCCATTGTTAGAAGAAGGAAACCCAGGCTATGTGCAGTCATTGCCCAAAGTCACACATCCAATACATCATCAGACTGACCTGTGGGCCCAACCTGGACCTAATGACAGCTTAGGTCCTTTTAACTAGAATAATACTTTGCAATAAGATACTTCATAATTTTCAGTGCATTTTCTGATATGTTGTCTTTCTGGCTTTTGTGCAGTTGCTGCCTCTCAGACAGGATTCTCTGTTACCACTGAAGATGAACAAAATGAAAGACACCAGTAGCTACTGAGCCTGTAGTCAGGGGGCTTCCCAGTATCTGCTCATTTGATCCTTACAACAACCCTCTAAATCAAGTACCTTTTTCTGTTTTTATAAAAGTTGTTACAGACTCTCCAAGAAGGGAGAGACTTAGCCTAGGTTTTCAAAGCAGTTCTCTGGCAAAGTTGACACTCAAACACTGGTCTGACCCATTCCAAACATTTGCCATATTGACTCTCTTCTGTTTCCCATAGAAGTGAGTTTTGCGTAAACATCTGATTTTGACCATGAATGGCTGTGATGTGACATCTCCTGCAGTCCCAGAAGTCCTCAGCTACTTCTGTTGGTTACTGTAGGACACGAGCTTTAAGGACCAAGAAGCTGACATCTGTGCCCTAGGCACATATTTATCCTTGTTCTAAATTAGGAAGATTCTACCATGTATCCACTTGAAACACTTCCTTGAGCCTCAGTAAAAGCCTGGAGGATGGCTGAGGAGTCAAGTTTTATTATCTCTTTTCCAGAAAGACATAAGGGAATGCTAAATCTGAGCTTTCTGCCTCATCTGGCATGTTTTTTTTAATTCTCAAAATATTTTAGATAAGAAAGTCATGAAGTCCTTAATTTACGATGATATGACAACACAACACAGAAAAACACACCCACACACAGGGATCTAGAAGGCAAGGCCAGCCTCAATGTAAATCCACGCCAGCTATAGAGACCCAGTGTGACAGATGTCATGGGTGATTCATAGCCATGAATCACTTATCTCAGCTCATTGAGGAATGGCATGACACAGCCCACATTACAGGACACATTTGTTCTTTTTGGTAAATCCCTAAAATTCTGAGCAGCTGTTTTGCGTCTTACACGTTCCATGCTGTTAATGTAAAAGAAAGTGGCTGGTGGGTTGGCGGTTAACTAACACGCCATAGCAGAGAGTGGCACTTGTGCTTAGCCATTAGTCTGTGCTGAGAATATGTCTTGTTCTCTTAGGTTCAGCTCCCAATCCTCCCCACCTCCTGCTTTTCCTTGCGCAGCATCAGCATCTGTGTGTACAAACTGTCCAAGCCCTGGCTTCACAGACATTTAAGCCCAAAACCCAAAGTCCTTCAGCTCTGCTTAAGTCAGCCAAAGCCATGACCAAGCTCTAAAAGTTATCATGACCCAGAGAGACTTCACACCTGCAAGCTTAAAGTCTCTTGCAAATTTCTTTCCATACAGCTCTCTTGCTCCCTTAACTTCCTAACAATTATTCTTTGACCACATTGAGACTTCTCTTTTCTCATAACTTCCCAGCTCTTTCCTGGCTTCTCTTTCCAGGTTGGATGATCCCATTATTTCACCAAAACTGCTCTTGTCAAAGCCATGTATGATCTCCATATAGCCAAATCCAATGGTCAATTCCCAGTCTTAACCTTACTTGGCCTTTCACTAATATGTGTCACTCCTGATTGCTCACTTCTCCTGGAAAGACTTTCTTTACTTCACTTCTAAGACGCCTCATCTTTTAAATTTTCTTCCTATTTTCTTGCCATTTATTCTTAGCCTTTGGTCTCCTTTGTTAGCTTTTCTTCTCTCTACCTCTTAACATTGGGGTGCCCCAGGACTGAGACCAGAGCTCTCTTCTCTTCTTTACCTATGGCCACTCCCTAGGTGATAGGGGCCCATCTGATAGCTTTAAATATCATCTATATGCTGAGAATCTCTGATGTACAGCCCCAGCCTGGATCTCTGTCCTGAACTCCCAGCTCTTACATTCAATTGCCCATTCTACATCTCCAACTGGATGTCTGACCAGTACCTCTAACTTAATACATCCAAAGTCTAACTCCTGATGCTTCTGCACCCTCATCAACCTGCCCTTCCCCAATCTTTCTCAGCACAGTAAAATAACAATCTTATGCTTCCAGCTGCAAAGGCCCCCCAAATTGTCATCATCTTGACTCCTCTATTTTTTTCATACTTCCATCCTGTCAGGAAAGGTACATTTCAAAATATTTCCAAAATTGAATCACTTCTCACCACATCCCCCAGTATCAACAAATGTGCTGATTGAAGACAATAATATTTCTTATCTAGATTGTTGCTGTAGCCTCCTAACTGGCCATCCTGCTTCCTTCCTTGCCCCTACAATTTATCTCAACACAGTACCCTCATTGAGTGATTCTTTTAAAAGAATCAAATCATGTCACTCTTCTGCTCAGAACTCTCCAATGGATAAACCTTAAAACTGAACATTAAAACTAGAACCATATTGCTTCTAGAAGAAAACATAGGAACATCTCTTTACAAATTTGGTGTAGGCAAAGATTTCATAGAGAGAACACCAAAGGCACTAACTAAGAACATCTGCTTGTCAAAACACATCTTTAAGAAAATAAATAAGCAAGCCAGAGACTGAGAAGTTATATTCAAAAAGAATATATCTGACAAAGGACTTGTATTCAGAATGTATAAAGAACTCCTACAATTCAATATGAAATGGACAAAGAACCCAATTAAGAGACTTTCACAAACACTTAGAAAGGAAGCACATGGATCCAGGGAGCATATGGAGAGTGCTTCCCATCATCGATAGTCAGAGAGATGCAGACATTTTACCCCAGTTGGTGGCTTGTCTTTCATCCTTTTAACATCATCTTTCACTGAGCAAAAGGTTTTAATTTTGGTGAAGTCCTACTAACCATTTTATTTCTTCTTTTGGTTAGTACTACTTGTGTCCACTATTACATTTAATGATCAACTTGCAGAATTTTTGCTTCCCATCCTGACAACTTGAGCTCAGCTGATTTGAAGGTCCTAGTCCCCAAGAGGCAAATGTTTCCACCAGGGTACCAAAGAATTGTTCCACTGAATTGGAAGATGAGGCTGCGACCTGACCATTTATGGATCCTTATGCCCCTGAACCAATAGATAGAAAGAGGGGTTACTCTGCTATTTGGAGTGACTGATCTCTATTCCAAGGGAAAACTGGGCTGCTTCACTAAATGGGGGCAAGTAGAACAATGTCTGGAATGTGGTGGATTTGCTAGGGTGCCTGTTGGTATTGCCATATCCAGTAGTAGTGACTAACAGAAAACTACAGCATCTAGAAAAAGGCATGACAATTGGAGACTCATCCCTTGGGGATGAAGGATGGGGTCACTCTATAAGTAAAGAACCCCAACCAGCTGAATGAAGTTCTGAATGAGGGAATGGAAATATGGACTCAAATGGGGAAGAAAGAGGCCATGGATGTCCATGGATGCCTTGTGACCAGTTATAGAAACAAGGACTGTGCTTTCTTTATATATTTCTCTTTGCTAGTAATAGGTAAGTTTATTTATATTAGCTAACCATTCTGTGCTTCTCATTTTTGTTTTATATATAACTGTTAGAGGTTAATTTGACAATTATATCTTTAGGTAATAGAGACTGAGGCAGAATTTCAGAAGTGTTTAATACAGCCAGTAATGGATATAATGACTGTTGGGACCATGCATCTCCTCATTGTGGGGAGAAGGGGAGAACTTCAACTTTTAGGATAGCAGTATTTTGATAGGTAGAAATTTTACAATTGTTCTGTTGTGCAGAAGTTCAAATGTGTATAAAAAGGAGCATGTGGAGGCAATAGAAACAAAGGAGTTGAATGCACCAATTGTCAATTTATTGCCTCTTGGTTCCAAGTCCATCCTTCATTCTCTGCTCCATGGGCCCAATAAATATTTCTCCTTTGTCAGCCAATATGATGTTTAACTTTGTTAGTAGAGGGTATCGGAGGGATAGTGCAGGAGGAAGGAACTTCGTTTTCTGGTTTCAGTGGCTTGTTTCATCAGATTCCTTCAGTCTACATGCTTCTCCAATTCTCATATGTTTCAGCACAGGCAGTTCTCCAGCCCTTATCTCCTATAGTAAGGGGGACTTCTCTTACAACTAGCTTCTACTGTGTGTAGCAGCCAGCAGTACCTGGCAGCCAGCAGATTTCCCTGGCACCTTAGGCAGCTTTGCAGCAAAGTACCAGTGAGATACCTCCCTGAGAATGGTTTCCTGCATCTGCAATGTTCTATTCTTTACCTCCAGAAACTCAGATCCTCTAAACCCCAATGCAGAAATCATCTCCACAAAATCTCTGATCCTTCCAGCCAGAATTAATTGTCTTCTTCTCTGAACAGCCACAGCACTTTATCTAAGACCACAAAAGGACTATCTTGCAAAAGTCCTTAATCAGGGAGAATACTGAAATAGATCAGGTTGAGGTCTTTATGCAAGAAATATGTTCCAGCCAAAGCAGTGACCAGGGCACTCTTTTCATGGAGCCGACCTTACCCTTCTCCATAAGTCCAGAGCTGGTGGACAGTGGCCCATCTTCTCCTAGGCTATGACAACAGCATGGCAGGGTGATCTGGTGGCAAATTGCCTTCTATTATCAGTTGATGAGTGGGGGATTTGGTGTCAAAACTATTGCCTAAACGACTTCCCCTTACTTGGTAAAGAGGACACAAACTCACTAAATCACAACACTCTCCTCCCAGGATTTTGCTGGCTAGTGCAAAAATCCCATGTAATTATTTGTACGTTCCTGAAAAAATCATTCTCTGTATCTAATTTGAACATGTCTGTGACTTCTTTTTATTTCCAAAGGGAGATCCTCATGAGAGAATTCTGGGGAAAATCCTCCCCCAATTTGTGTAACATCTGCTTTCCCTGTTCTTCCTCACGAGGTGAGATAATTGTAAACATATTTAGGAAATCCCTCTAGAGAGGCTCCCTTTCCAAATTGAAGTGTCCAGAATTAATTAGTGAGTCACTAATTTTCAAATTTGGCAGACGGCAGAGCACCTGAGACTCACGTGTGTGCTGGGGATGACTCATAAAGAGATATTTAATCCTTTTTATGAAACGTAAGAATTTCATCAGCCCAATATGTGACAAGGTTCTATTTATACAGTAGGAAACCACACACGTGTTTATCAATAAAACAAATAGCCACCACAAATAATGTTTTAACATAAATTTCCCAAACAGATATGATGAGTGATTTCTGAGCTTTTCTATTAATTTTCATTATGTATTATTTTTGTTAGGCAAAAATGCCTGTTTTCAGTCAGGTAGCAATAAATATAGAAGGCTAAAGAATTAAAAATTGGAGAAAAGCTTAAAACTGAACAAACTCTAGCTGCCAACTTAATTCTGTGATTTGGGAAGACTGCCATTATTCAGTTTTATCAGCAGATTTCATCTGCCAACCTAGGGAAAATAAGCATTTCCTGGGAGAAAAATCCAAGAATCTCTGGAGTGGGAGATAGATAATTGTCACAAATTCTTGATCAGAGGAATTACAAAATGAAAGGGGGACTAATGTGGCAACATTGCACACAATTTAGAAAAATGTCGTGTTGCATAATTGGGAGGCTGTTACAGTGTCTAAGGGTGAGGTGACAGGTTCCAGATAAAGGAGGAGTTGGCAGAAGTGAAGGGAAACGTGTGAAAATGAGAATAATTGCAAAGAAGCTTGAGAGCCTGCAGAAGCATTAAATAGAGTCAATAATGAAGATAATGTTCAAGATGTTACTCCAATTAAATGAGAAATAAACCAAAAAGTAAGAAATTTAGAAGAGGGAATTTTGTTTGAGAAATAAAAGATTAATGCATTTTAAAACATTCTGTTTGAAATGATGGTACAAATCCTATTAAAGATAAACATATTAAAAATATGGTACTCAGATATAGTTGAGATGTCAGGGAAGAAAAAGATAATTGAAATTAGCAGAGAAATTTAGAGGAAGCATTTTAATGCTGATACTTAGAGCTATATTTTGTAAAGCACCTACACTGTGTCAGGAATTTTATTTAAATCTTCATTAAAATATTGGAAGATAGGTTATTATTTTACCCATTCTTAGAAATGAGACAACTGAGGCTCAGAGAGATCAAATGACTAACCAGGGCCAACAGCTCGTCTGTAGTAAAGCTAGCCTTTGGGATCTACAGGATACATTGGTTCTCAATGCCAGGATTTCTCTCTGAGGAAGAGAGCTTGGGGGACAGCCCCAAATGGGTATGGACGGAAAGAGATCAGTCAGACAGGGCTCAGAAAAAAAGCAATGAGAGAGGCAAGGAAAGAGAGTGGGAGGTGCTGGGATCAGAAAAGTGCAGTGTGTGGGAGCCTTGAGAGAGAATTCCAGGGAGGCAACAAATGGTCCATGATGTATCTGCCTATTTTTGTTGAATTGCTTATCATACCACCTTTGTATTTAATTATTCCTGTTGTGTTCAGATATGAAAGCTAGATGGACCTCATTTGCTTTAATTCTGCTTCTTTTGTGTTTATGCCTTTGAAGTTCCATCTTAAAAAGTCACTCTGTGCTGCTTTCTCTTTAATCCCTTATTATACTGTGTGATCCCATTGAAAATACTCACCATAAAGTGCCCTTAAAGTGTTTTCATTTAATTCTTTAAGTTACTTTAGAAGAAGCAAATTCATCCAAGTGGCAATCCATACCTCCCTTCACTACCATCCTCCCCTCTCTGCCACCCCTTCCATACACACACACACGCACGTGCACATTTGCACACACATAACATGATGGAATCTCCAGGTGGCCCTATAACTCACAGGGCTAACAGAGCATGGATGCTTTCAAACCCTTGACTTTTGTTTTAGAGATTTCAATTGTACAGTAGCTCATCGAACCTGCAATGCCATAGAAGGTAAGATGCATTATTATTTTATGTACCACTACGAAGGAAAAGACACTGCAGTTATAATCCTAAGACACCATCAAGACCTGTTAAAATGTGAAAAAATGTGTGCTTTAAAATCAATGACATATGGTTGTATAAAATTTCACAGTAATAAAAAATAAAGAGCCTTCTCTGAGTGCCGTAGATCCACAGATGGACGGAAAATACAACAGCGTAGCTTGCACTCAAGGAGAGTAGTTCTAGTTCTACTCCACCACAACTGGGTGGACCCAACCACCCCAGCCCCCGCCCATACTGCCCTGCCCCCGCCCACCTTCTCTCAGCCCTCCACACTGACTGCAGGAGGCAGGTTCCAGATGGGAGAGGACTTAGAGGGCTGGAGACCCCTTCGTGCATCTCGTCATCCTGGTTTAGGCCGGTGTGGACTTTTCAACATGTAGATACATGTCCATACACATGGATTTTTCAACAACTTTGGCTTAATTCCTCCGCAGCATCCTGACTATCCTCCCTACCCATACATTTTTCAGTCCTCCCCATCCACGTTCATTTGTGTCCTCAGGTTTTGGTTTTTTTTTTTTTTCACTTTAAGAGAAATAAATTTTACTTTTGATCAGGTGTCTAATGGAGGCATGAAGCGGAGTACTCTCCCCAAGGAGTGAGTTGCGACCATTATGCGTCATGGGAATACAAGGTTAGGGCACAGCAGAAACTTTCAGCAGATGATTCCTCTATTGCACACAACAAAGGATTAAGAAAGGATGGATAACGTCCTTGTCCTTTACATAGCACGAGGAGTCCTAAAGAGCAGGGAAAGAAGTCCCGTCATAGCTGGTCTTTCAGAGTGACCAAAAACTGCTCCAGGTCAGGTTTGATAGGTGGCATCTCTGGAAACCCCACTTTATGCCAGAGAAGAGAGAGAAATAAATATATGTATATTTTAATCCACTTGCTACTGAGAATTCCTGTGTAGATGAGAATCCGGGGCTGCTTGCTTTTGGTTTCCCATTTAAGGTCTGGCAGGGCCTTTTCATTAGACCTAGCATCCCCCCAGGTTGTGGGATGGCATGCAATAGAAAAGGGGATGCAGGAAGCAGAAAGCTGGAGGATGGCTGCTTAGTGTGTGATTGTGATTTCATGGCAGAGGTAGGTGAGGTCTGGGGCATGGCCACTTAACACATGTCTGTGATTTCCCTGACACTCCCAGCCTAAGCCTTAGTTCCTACAGGTGTAAATGGGGTTAATAATAATGATAATAATAATAATAATAATACACTATTTTATATGTCTATTGTGAGGATTGAATTAAATAGCTTATACAAAGTGCTTAGCACAGTACCAGGTCCAGGTAGCTAGGAGCCCTAAGGGGTAGTGGTGACTGTTAATAAATAGTATTGCCCTGAAAATAAGAAAACTAGACAGGAAAACATTTGTGGACACTCACTGTTGCCACATCTCTTTGATCTGTCTAAAATATGAATTTTTTTGTTCTGTGTTCACAGATGATTGCCCATTCTGTGCTACTAGTTTATGGATCTAGCAGAGGCTCAGCCTGAAGATGAGGAGCCCCCACAGATCCACAGATCTCTAGTGTGAAACTTCCAGAACAATTCCCTACGCACCTTGCCTTGCTCATTCCAAGCCCTTGTATTTCAGCCCATTTGCCATCCATTTTTGGAGGTTGCTCCTCCTCTGGACGCTGCCAACTTCCTGTCCCCAACTCAGGCTACTGGAAAAGTCACTCCAGCTCCTCCCCTTCAGTCTCTCAGGCCATTTTCTTCTAAGGGCTCATCTGCAAATCTTGTAGGAAGCAAACCCAGGAGCACAGCAGAGTTTGAGAAACCTTGCAAAGTTCTCAGAGACTGGTCCTCAGTCCTACTTCCTGGCACCCCCAGCTGAGTCTGTTACTGGAATCCTGCTTGGATTCTCGTCCTGTTTTTTCTTGTTGCTGGATCTGATGATTCAACCCCAGGGCAGAATTAAGGTTTCAACTCCAATCAAATAATCCAACCACTGTTTGTACCACATGACAGAGCAGAATAGGGAAAGGAAAGAGCAGTTAGGATACTAGATTCAAGTTCTTATTAAGTCACTAAGTCACTGTATGATCCAAACTCAGAACTTTACCCTGGCTGATTTTTCCTCAGTTTGTCATTTGAAAAAATGGGTTAGTTCCACAAATGCTATTTGCAGCGCCTTAGAGTATTGGAGCTCCATGCTCTGAGAGATGAAAAGATGTAGACTATATTTAATTCAATGAAAATTTATTGAATGGCTTCTGTATACAAGACACATTTCAAATCCTGTTTATTGACTACATATTATATGCCAGGTGCTGATCTAAGTGATATGGAAGACAAGAAATACGAGAGAAAATAAGCTAAATAACAAAACAGCGCAAAAGCTAAAGAAATGGAATAGAAAGATTAATAACAAATGGCTGGTTAGATAGTAAGTGCGTTCAGGAGAGTGGGAGAGGAGAAATCCGGAAGACCTTGGAGCTAATGCCTAAAAAGAAAAAAAAATACAAGGATTCTGTGAGAAGTTTAAAAAGCTATAAAAAAGATTAGGGTTAGTATTAGCACTGTAGACTCTAAAATGCCATAATTCTTGAGGTTGAAGTAAGTCACTAGTTGCTTATCCTAATAAACGCTTCCTAAAATGACTACAGTGATAAAGTACAGTGTGCAAATTGGTGGGGGGCAGATTTTGACATTGGGCAGATCCGGATTCAAAATCCCTGCCCTATTATGTAATGGTTGTGTGATTTGGGAGCTATCGCACTCTTTACCTCAGTTTCCTCATCTTTAAATCTGTTTAGTAGTATTGTCAGCCTTTTCAGCTTGTTGAGGATTAAGTGAGTTAATGCTTGGCCGTTGATCAATTCCATGGCTGAAAACGTACTAGCTCTTTCTCATATGACTATTACTTGTGACTCTCTGTTAGATGTGTCTAAAGGGGGGCGGGTCCTGATAAAGAAGACAGAGTCCATTTTGCTGATCCAGAACTGAAAAGGGATTCAGAACACCCCTAGTAGCTAATAGCACAAGCAAATAAGGCAATTAAGTGCCGGTGGAGTGTCACCCTGTTCCGACCCCTGGTGTCGCCAGCCCCTCTACGTCCTGCTCCCCAGGAAGCCTGCCTTCCTTCCAGCTTCAGAAGCAGGAGGGGTGGTGGGGGTGGGGGGAGCCCTGTCTGGGGCTCGGGTGCAGTTTAGTCTTATTGGAGCTCCCCCAATGACCTTACATCATTTTCATAACTAATTATTCAAGGAGAGAAAGAGCAGGATGTTTAGATTCAAATAAGCCTAAATCGGAAAACTTGCTCTACCATTAACAGGCTCTGTGATTTGGACGGGCCTTTTATACGGATATAATGAGACAGATATAATGAGAACACAAGCCTATCTCACTGGGTTGTTATATGGACGTAAAAGATACTAAAAGGGGTGCAGGGGTGGTTCAGTGGTAGAATGCTCGCCTTCCATGCAGGAGACGCGGTTCGACTCTCAGACCATGCGTGCCCCTCCCCCTCCAAAAAAAGATATTATAGGTAAAAACCCTGATACGTAGAAGGTGCTCAAAACACATATTTTGTTTCTCTTTATTTCCTTGCTGGTTTTACCCTTTGAGCTGCCTGGCAGTCAGGGTGATTTCCACTTCCTGAAGTGGCTTCCTGGGTGGGGTTTTCACTTCAGATTCTTAATGAAGCTCAGACTGCGGTTGCTGATTTGGTTGTAGATATTTCTTTCATTTTAGTTCTCAGGAACATTCTTTCTAGATTATCAAGCATCCTAAAGGGTTTAAGATTTGGGTTTAAGCCATAGGCACTTGTTCTCTGTTTTCTGCAAAACGGTGGCCATGACACTTGGTTGAATGTCAGCAATGGGAGGTGTTCCTCTTTCCTTCTGTATTTGCCTGTCAGGGGCAAAGAGACATTTGACCAGGAGGATAGAGAGAGTTTTCTAGAGCTTGGTCAAGCATGAACTCAGAAGGTCTGAGTTCACATCTGCCTCTGCTAGGGATGTGAGCTTGGGCGAGCTGCCTCTCCATTCTTGTCCAGATGCCTCCCCTTTATCCCGTTAAGACGCAGGTCACAGCATCTGTATCACAGGCCCCTTAAAGCAGTTACTGTATGAGAGCTGCTTAGAACCTTGCCTGGCCCAGGATAAGTTCATCAGTGTTACTGCAAATAAAGGATCAGAACAATGGTAAGTCCAGGGCCAACCTGAGCAAAATGTTAAGAGGCGGGTAAAGGGGCAGTCAGAGGATCAAGGGCACTTGGCTTTGTTAGAGATGTGAGACTTTTAAAGGTCTTTTTGTTTCCCTAGGCAGCTGTACACTAGCTGGTGGATTCCAGCCCCTGGAATGGTCTCTGGGTTTAAAGAGGATGTGGCAGGTACGGATGGTTGACATTTCTTAGATGAGGAGTGATTTGCCCCGTGTGGCTGTTGGTAGTAGGTTCTTACGTGAGCTTCTCAGCAGTGGTGGAGCCTTGACTCGGGACAGCCCAGGAAACAAGTTTGCTCAGGTTCTGCAGCCGAGCTCCTGGCTTGCTCTTGGCTGGTGTTTTTACCCCTCGTTGGAAAGACCAAAAGTCTCACTCTCTCTGTAATCAAACCATTCCTATTTTATAAAGGGAGCTGCTGCTATGGTGCAAATTTGCTTCCCTTGAAGAAGTTGCTCAGAACTGAACTGCATGCTGAAATAAATTTGAGGCTTGGCTTTATCTTGTGCTCAAGGATATTATCTAATTTGGGGGTCAATTTGTTCCTGCTCTGGAGATGGCTACATCCTCTAGCACCATGCTAATAACTGTGGGAATGACAACTCCTGAAATACTGAAGATATATTTTGATCTCTGGCCGAATGTCATGGTACTAAAGATTAGCAAGGACTAAACCAAGAAACCTAGAAATAGGACATTTGAAAATCTTGTCATCTTCCTAAGGCCTTCCCTGTATTGAGCAATTAAACATGTGTTCATACTGTGAATGCACACCTCACCTACCAGTGGTCAATTTGGGAGCAACTCCAGGAACCTGGACAAAAAGTAGAAAATCTTTTCAACCAATAGATTAACAGGGTATGATTGGCATTAGGTTTCTGTAAGAAGGCAGGTGGGATTTTCTGAGGAGTTGAAGGGGATCTTTGGCTTATAACCCTTTCTATTTCTGTATTTTAACTTTCGTCATGCAATCCTTATTTATATCAAGTAATTACTATCAGAAGAGACTGCAAAGAAATGTCATTACTCTTATGTGAAGGTGAGGGAGTAAATGTATATTTTGCAGCTGGTGGTGTGGTAAATGAGATTTATCCATAAAAAAAGTAGCATTTGGAAAAGAAAGTCATACCAGCATGCTGGCCAATGAACTGTGCAGGTGGAGAAGGGGCTAGGACCTGGACAGGCAATAAGGGACAGTTCCAGTTGACATTAGCACCAAAGAGTTGGGATGGGGGGCAAACTGGCTCCTGGAGTACTGTATAGCAATGGCTGCCAGCAGTGGTTCCAGATGGCACAACACCAGGGACCCCAGCAAGTGAGTGGAGCTAATAATGAGAAAGCAGGAGAGAGAGACTAAGGAATTCTGACAGGCAGGCTGCCAGCATCTGGATCTGCCCTTGCATAGCAAGCCCTGGCCACTGGGCTGAGGTTTAGATAAGATTTTAGAATAGAGAATTAATCACTAATTCTGGAGCATGTGGGAGCTATTTGGCTAAAGAAGGGGTTTTCAAAGAAGCTAAAGTGTTGCTTGGAGCACTGCACAAAGAAGCTAAAGTGTTGCTTGGAGCACTGCATGGAAGTCCAGAAGTCTTGGGTGCCAGGTCAGTGAACTGGAGTTGGGTGGAGATTGTTCCCGCTTCACACGAGCATTTGTTGGGTAAATAGAAAGGGCTATGTTGTTGGAAGGCTAAGGAAGGCAGCTGCAAGAAAAATGAGGTAGGGCTGTTAGAGACCATGTTAGAAATCTATGTTAACCATTAAAAGAAGGTTAGAATTGGTTATGAAGTGATCACCACATTAAGTCTGCATTGTTGACATGTTCAAAGTGTTTTGGGACTAACATGAGGCACCATGATTTAGTCAAAGATGAGACAAGGTGTCAGAGAAATGGAATGTAGTGGATTCATTTTTGCCATCAGTATGGACTCAGGCCACTTACTGAGAGGCAGTTTCATCATCTATAAAAGTGTATCCTTCTTGCTGTCCTCAATTCCACAAACACTTACTGAGAGACTTCCCTGTGCCAAACGTTCTGCTAGGGAAATTCAGAGATGAGGAATGATTGGCCTCACCTTAGGGAGGTCACAGAGTACTAGGGGAGAGCAAGAGAAATGAAAAAGGATAGGACTTAGGTTTACTGGACACCAAGCCAGCTGCTCTCGTACACATCATCTCATTTAAATATCTCAGCAAATCAGGGTGATGGGTGTTATAATTTCTCCTCTCTAAAATGAGGCTCTGAAGGCCCAGAGAGGTGTCAGATAGCTTGTCCAAGGCCATAAAATTGGTAAATGGTGAGGCCATGGTTTGAATTACCATCTGTTCGGCGTCAAAGCCCGTGACCCTCCCCCACTGTGCCCAAGGGAAAGCCTGGAAAGCAACCACCTTTAAGGATGAGTTTAAAGACCAACATTAGAGTGCAGGGAGGAGGCAAGGAACATTTTCTCAGTTTTAAAAAATATCGACACAGGGAGAAGGATGAATAAGGGCAGTGAGGACAATCCAAGTATGATGTGTAGGAAAATGCATTTTTTTTTTACTGTGGTCAGAACCTGAGGGTGCAGAATTAATTGCAAAGAAAACCTTCTCATCTATAGCCCTTCTTCTACTAAGGAGTCTGGGGAGGTGAAGACTGTGAGCACAGGCATCATCTATCCCTCAGGAGGTGAGAGAATGGCCTTAAGGGGACAGGATGAAAATCAATAATGTTATCACTTTGGAGTGGGAAGCCACCTGACTGAGCACAAAATGTCAGCAGCCTGATGAGACAAAGCAGCCTTGTCCTGAGGCAACTGTTATTGATTGCAATGATCCTAAAGCAATTAGCTCATGGGTTTGCCTCCCATCCATTTGGCCTTCCTTCTCCTAATATGTGCATTCAGAGCCATGATGAACCATTACTCCCTGGAGGTTCTGCTATTGGGAAGGACAACAACAGTCACGCCCCACTGGCTTAGCTCTTCATCACACAGTGCTCAGCAACGGCAAGGGGGGCTTTAGAATGCCTGCAAGCACCCGGCACAGGGAGGAGCAAACAACTGGCCAACTCCATCATGTTGGTAGTGGGCTGAAATTCTAGGGTTCTGTGATCTAGTTCTACCATTGATTTGCTTGTGACCTTGGGCAAGTTACTTTGCCTCTCTGGGCCTCAGTTTCTTCTTTAAACTGAAGGCTATTGAAAGGTTCTTTCTCTGATTTATTGTAGTGGATGCATAGGTGTGTTTTGTGCATGTGTGTGTATGTGTATTCCCTCTGAGAACTCAGAGCAAATAAACATTGAGCCTTAGTCAGGGACGCCCTGGTTTTGTTCAATCTCTTAGCTCTTCCCTCTATTCCTCTTCACTTCATACCTTTGTCCAACAGCAGGGGCCGGGGGCTGAGAACATGTGGATTTTTTCCAACGTTTTTCATTCAATAAGAATGTTCCTAGAACAAAATATGGGCAAAGGAATGGGTTTGATGTCAGGGGTACAAAATGAATGATTTCTCTGCTTGATCCCTGGTGATCTGCTTTGTGATCTTCTGTGGGACAGAAGGTGAAAATTTTGCCTTAAAACAGTGGTTCTCAAACAGTGCTGCACATTAGAATCACCTGGAGAGCTTTGAAACCCCTCCTCAATGGAGAATTACTCCAGACCAATTAAATTGGGATAGCTGGGGTGCAATGAAGGTGGCAGGGTCGTAAAGATCCCCAGATGATTTCAGTGTGCAGCCAAGTGGGAAGTGCCGCCTTAAATTAAGATTTGGAGGTCTTCAGTGACTTTTGATGATTTAAGGTATGCAATTAAACTTTGACTAAATTATCATGGGAACAGTTTCATTCTTCAGTATATTGAAGTGACTTTGGATAATGATAATTACCATGAATTGAGAATTTATGTGCCAGGCAATAAGGTGGGGTTTTGCACACATTAGGCCTTTCATGTCATTTTATAGGTGGGTTAATTTAGGACCCAGAGAGGTTAAGTAACAGAATCTACAAACCTAGTTATGTGCAGAATGAGGACTTGAACCAGGGCTTTCACGAAGGCGTGCCCCTAACCCCACTCCACCATGGTGCACCGTAGCTCTGCATCAGGGACCTGTTCCATCAGGAAGTTTTAGAGAGTAGGAACGAGGTTTTTAGTCCAGCCTAATCCTATTCCATGAAGCATTCCATGACTATTGGGCTATTCTGGATTTCCCCTTTCTCTTTCTGAACCTACAAACCAGATATGATTCACGTGTTTTGTAATATCAGCAAATGTGTGATGTCTTTTCAGCAAGCTTAGGCATCCCTTGGGATCAGGGACTGTCTCTTTTTTCTTTAATAATCTCCTTCAGTGCCTGGAATACTAAGGACTTCTGAATTAATTTATATTTAGGCAAAGAGTGGAATCTGCCCAAATGCTTGGGCATAAAGTGCTAGCAGATCAGTGTAATTGCAAGAGGGGGTGAGAAGGGCAGTTGAGAAGAATAGTAATACCTGTGGATGTGTTGGAGCCTACTGCTGGGCTCCATTTTGACTCTGCATTCTGCATGCCACCACTTGGGCATTTTCCTCTTTGGACTGTCTCCATCTTTATGTTGCCCTGCAATGGTGTTATGTGGATCCTATTGTGGCTGCTAAGTATTTGGGGTGAATGATGTGTATGTTAAGACCCATAGAGGTTTTCACACCTGAAGAACTGGTGAGAGCCAGGCATGGGTCAATGGGATGACGTAGATTTCACCTCCTTTTCTTATAGGAAAAGACTCTAAGACACCTGGTGATGGGAGGGATTCTTCTTTCAGTCATTGTCCTCTTTACTCTCTCACTCTCTCTGTTTGCTTTGCGCCAGAGATGGGTGGCCATTGTACCACCTGGCAGAAGGAATGCTAGCAGCTAGGAGACCAAGCTCACTTCTATATCTGTCACCCACGTGTGGCATTGGGGAGACCACTTTAGAGTTCAGTGTCTTAGCATTTCCACCTACAAAAGTCAAACAATAATACATATCATGTTGAACATATGAACCAGTCAATGTGAAAGCTGTTTGATATTTCAAATGGCAAGTGTTACAGAAATCAAAGATGACTTCAGAATCACTGCCAGTGTCAGGTGTAGTTGTGCAGGCAAAGAAAGTCATTTGCCTGGAGCAAGAGATGTGCACCCGCTCACGTCCCCACCCCAGCCTGCCTTGGAGATCGGTCCTATTCAGAGCTTCCATGAATCTTTAAAACAGGTGACTGGATTAGCAATAGAAGGAAAGGAATGTAGTATTTGCATTTCCAGCACTGAGAAACTATTGAACAACATGCAAATGTTTCTGTTTTTCCTTTTGTCAGGAGGGAAAATAAATGGTGGGGAGTATGAGAATGTGCATTGGAGTATATATGGTTTGGAGTGTGTATGTGGGGGTGTGCAAGTGCCTGTATGGGAGTATTTTTATCTGTGGTTGTGTGTGTATGTGCGTGTGTATGTGTTTATATATAGAGTCAAAGATTCAGGCCTTGTACCCAAGAATATACTTCTACCCCTTTTGCTTACTTTCTTCATGCACGATGGGTTATCTAGTAGACTTGATCATTTTACTTTGTTTCTTATATGTTTATTAAATTATTCTTCAGCCCCACAGGTTCAAACTCCTTTGTGTTTTAATGATTAATTAGCATCATTTCTGCACTTTTGCTCACTTGACTGGAATGAGCAAAGGCATAGCACGACAGTCAAGTTTAGCTGGGATTCATTTCCCCTAGTACTTTGAGAAGGAGAGAGAGGTACAGATACCACGAGAGAGCAAATAGGGCCTCCCAATCCTTCTCTGCACCCTGCCTGTAGGCTGGAGAATGTTTGCAAAGCAGTAATAATGCTCACTTCTGTACTGACCTCTCTAAATGCCCACTGACTTCGAGGAGATAGGGACTCTACCACTGCCTGGACCAAGCCTCGATGACATATGGTAGATGCTCAGGAAATGTTTGCAGAGTGAACGGGGTAAGGTGGAACAGAGGGGTCACCTTCGGAAAAATGTTTTATAGATAATATGGAAAAAGAGCTCCCGGAACCATTATTTAATTTAATAAAAATGAAGATATCAAAACTAAAGTTTGGTTTGTTTTTTTTTTTTCTGAAACGCTACAACAATATAAATTTCTATAATAATAAAATAGCTTTGCCATGATATCATCATGACATACAAATAAAAAAAATACGACTTGGTAAAACAGGATTTTTTAAACTTTAAGCAAAACAAATGTCAGGCTCCGATGAGGTAGGGAGCTGCTTGGGTCCCTGCTGGGACTGAGATGCTTCTTGTTGTGGGTTCTAGAAACTTAGCAAGCGGTATGCTCTGTGCTCCTTCAGTTGCAGGGACTGGGTCTCTTTACGTCTTCTCAGATCTCAGTACTAGGGAAAGGGCTTGGAATGAGCTTGAAATAAAAAATAATAAGCACCTCCAAATGGAGCAGACCTATCAATTCATCAAATGAATTACTGTTCATTAACCGTTGGTGTCTATTAACTACTTAGAGTCACTTGTAATTCTTCTTTTATCATCGTATCATTTATTTCACGCTTTCCAGTTGTTTGGACCTGTGGTTACTGTGGATAACACAGTACGGTTACTGCGGATAATTCTTTCATGTATCTTTTGAATATTGATTTGAATTAGATCATGTCATGATTATTAGGGGTTCTATACATCACAGAATGGGTTTATTTCCTCCACCCCACTTTCACCCACTCAATTGCCCTTTTAATTTCTCTAAATTCACAGAGCTGCTTTCTTGAGTGGGAGAAAAAGGGGTGAGGTTCCAGCGAGGTGAGGGGGAGCTGTACTTGAGTGCACGTCACCCCTGTTTGTGGCCCGCACCCCACGACACCCATGTGTGCCCACCCGAGCAGACACACTCATATACGCTTCTATAGCCAGTCCCTTCCTATTCACAGGGAAGCATTTCCAAGAGGCACCTAATTTTCTTTGTGAAATCAGAAAAGCAAAAAAAATGCTCAGATATGGGTTCATTTTTACATGTCTTTGATAACTTAAACCACTTTTAAGAGAAAGCCCATTTATCTGTATAAACACTGAGCTCTCAGAAAGTACACAGATTGTGAAATATAACACATATGTACTTGAGCTGGGCTGGCAAAGTCATAAATAAAATAGAGGTGGCAAAAGGAACTAAAATGGGCTGAGAACAGAGCATGTGTATCAGGTTTGTTGTATCAGCCTTGCGATTGTTTATATTCGGTAACTTTTGGCATTTCCGTTCTGCTGTTTGGATGAATTGGCCTCATGCTGTGATTTGAGGTCGGGGTAACAACCCCAGAGTCTTCGCTGGGGATTCCTGGAATTGCAAGCAAGCAGCAGCAGCAGCAGACTTTTCTTTCTGGAAGTCAGACTCAGCAGGCTACTTAAAATTTCCAATGGCTGCATCACATTCGGAATAAAAGGTTACAAAGCTGTGCTAAGTCCATGACCTGCAATCCGCCCCCCAACATCCCTCAGCCCCTTTTCTTACCACATGCTCTTCTTCTCAGTACTCTGCACCTGCCTGGGGCTCCCTCACTTCCTGAAACAGGCCACGTTTCTCCCTGCCTCCCGGCCTTGCACTGGCTGATTCTTGTGCCTGGAAAGCACCAGCGACAGATCCCTGCTGGCTGGTTCCTCCTGATCCTTCGGACTCCGATAAACCATCACCTCCTCAGAGCGACCTTCCCTGACCCTGCTGCTCCCTGGCACTGCTTCTCTCTCAGGCCTCATTCTGCTTCATTTTCACCTAGTGCTCATCTCTATGCAACACCTGAGAAAAAGAAATGGTTTCTCCTTTCCCCTCGCCCATCACTGGACCAAAGGATAGTGAGGGCACGTACTTGCCTGCTCTGCTCAGCTGTGACCTTGGGACCTCGGAGGCCTCCTGACCAGCGTATACCCAATAAGTGCGTATTGCATGCTTTACTGAAACTGCACTTGGTTCCATAGAAACATAGATGTCTTAGTTTTCTCAGCATCCTTTCAAAGAGGCCGTGTAGTGTGTTTTAGGACATTTTCCTTTGAATGTTGGTTACAGCAGGTTTTGTCATATGAATATTTTGAATTCTTATGTGTGCAAATTTATGCTTCATGGTTTCTAGCTTTGATGGTTATGTTTAGAGAATCTTTCACGTCCCAGAATTATAAAAATAACCACTTAAACTTTCTGCTAGTGTTTGTATGTGTTTGATTTACATTTAAATTTTAATCCATCCTGAATTTACTTTAGAAGACGATGCTTGGTAAGACTCTGAATTAAATTTTATTTAATCTGTTACTCGGTTGTCTCAACACCACACATTGGAAAATGTATCCTTCCCCTGCTAATTGGACATGGCAGCTTAATCATATGCTAAAGCCCTTGATACGTGTTTGCGTCTTTCTCAGGACTGTTTTCTGTTCTATCGTTCTACCCCAGACCTACAACATTTTGATCATAGTAGCTTTATAACAGCTCTTGTTATCTGGTGGAACCAGTACCCCTCCCTCCAACCCCCACCGTATTTTCTTTTTATACATTTATTTCCCTTCACATTAACTTTGGAATTGTTTTGTCATTTAAAACAAACAGTGCTAGTAGGATTTGCTGGGGTTGCCTTAAATGTACATTTTATTCTATCCTCTTAGTTTTTAGATTTGCTCATTTAAGAATTTGATATGCTTCTTGATTTGCTCAAATCTTCCTTTGTGTCCTTGGGATTTTATTTTATCATTTTCTTCTTCTATTTGATATCTGGAGAATAAAACACACTTAAAGTCTTCTAGTCTGTGTTTGTCCCATTTCTGAGTTTCCTATCAGGCATGGTTTGTTTTAAAGCATCTAGTAATAGCCCATCCATTTTTGTTTGGGTTGGAGGAGTGAGAGTCATAGACAATGTCTGAAGATATTGAGAAATTCCTTATTTGAAAGGATGGCTGCAGGCTCCCATGACTGCCAGGGTTTTAGAAAGGAGAGGTGAACTTGTCAGGCCCCAACCTTCAGGTCAGACAATAATCCACAGCAGGCCACGTGTTAATCTCCTTGAGGCAGGTATCAGGCATGTGTTTGTCAACCTGAATTTGCGGAAGCAAGACAAATATTCATTTTGAATGTACCTTCCAGATACACCAAAGGCTTGACATCAAGTGCCATTGATATTGACAAATAACCACCTTACCCGAAAAAATACACTATTTCAGTGTCAATACACGCGGGCATAAACAAAATCAAGTAAGATTAACTTCTGTAGTTAAAGCTCAGGTTCCGAACTTGCACTGTCTTGCTGTGATTCCTGGCTCCATCATTTAGCAGCTTGTCTCTTGAGCCAGGTACTTAGCCTTTCCCTGTCCCTCAGTGGCACCATCTATCCAAGGGGGAAGAGGGATAATTGTCCTTGTAAATGGCTTGCTGAGGAGATTAAATGTGACATTGCCTCAGTGCTTAGCATAATGTCTGACACATATTCAGCACTCAATACACGATTATCATCATCTTATTTATTCTCCTTCATTTTCTGCACTGAACTGGGAGATCCTAAAGCTCAAGGAGTATCCTTGGTCATCTAGCAGAGTGCCCAATATGGAATAAGGGAGGGTGTGTCAAATGGAATATTCTTTTTATCACCTCAGAGCAGAATTTGGGCTGGAATAGGTTGTATTTATCTATGCATGTGTTTATAGTGTGTTCTCTCACTTTTCATCTTCTTTCCTTGGTTTTGTTCCTCTCCCTAATGCCTCTTTCATCTTAATACTCCCAATAACTGCAGTCGTTTGTGCATGTTATCCAGCGACCGCCTTATTCCATTACTTCTTCAGCTCCCAGACACTTCTCAGCCCTCTGCTGTCTGACTTTCAGCCCTCTGGGCCATTGAATTTGCTTTTGCTGAAGGCCATAGTGACCACCTAATGGGCAAGTCCAATGGGCAATTTTCAGATCTTTTTTAGCTGATTGATCTCTATGAATTTACAATGGCTTGAAGACTCCCTAAGGAAAAGGACTTTGCATTATTCATTGTTGAATTCTCAATGCTTAAAACAGTAACTGATATAGTATATGTTCAATAAATATTTGTTGAATGAATACATTTGTAAAAAGCAATTCCACTGTTGCCTGTTCCCTTCTTCTTGAAACATGCCTTCCATCTTCTTTGATAGAAACACCACACTATTGTGTTTTTTTCTGGCAATGCCTTGGTTTCCTTTCTTTCTTTGTCAATACGCAAATATTGGAGGTTTTCAGAATTTGGTTCTTGGTCTCTTTTCTTAAAAGTTTCCTTAGGAGACTTGTTACGCATCCATGCCTTCAAGCACCATCCATACCTGTGTATACTGATTATTTCCACATCTGCATGTCTACCAAAATTAATTTTAACATGTTAGACTCGTATACTCATCACCCACTTCTAGAATGCATGACTATCTCATTTGACATTTTCAATATATTTCCAAAATTGAGCTCATTGTTTTTGTCAGGTATCTATGTTGAAAACGAGAAATAGAATAACAAGTTATTAGTTGGAAGCCCAAATATCACCATAATTGCCTATAAACACTAATTAGGAATGTGTTGTTTCGTGTGAGTGATGAGGCCTTGCATTGTGCAGATCTACATACTCAGCTCTGAACTGAGTGAGACACGTGTGGGATATAATTAGTTACACAGCAACTGGGTTCCGCTGTTTGCAGGTGATATATCTCTGCCCGTAGGGTTCTGGAGTTGCTGAAGCCTGAGAAACCATCTCCATATGTGTACTTAAACAGTTTTCACCAACTTGAAACCATTTGGTGGTGTCTCATTCTTGAGTTTGGAAACTAACCACCTAAATCCAAGATTAACGACTTCTTTGCCTCTTGTTGAGAATGCTGAGCAATTTGAGGCAGTCGATACACTATTTCCAGGCCTGGTACAAACAATTTAAACCTAGAACCTCCCTAGTTTTCTGAAGTACATGGGGAACGCAACTGTTTCAAAGTTTAAGAACAACAAATATTGCACACTCCCAGAAATCTAAAACCACGGTATAAGGAACGACTTGCTTTTTCCTATGTGTGAATTCTTGCCTTAGTTGCACTTGCTTTCTAAGAACTGAGGCCAGTCAGCTTCTGCTGAGTCCCTGCATGGGTCACATGTGTACTCAGGCCAATTGCCATTTAATTCAAGGTCAAGCTTTTGCTACCTGCAAACCCAACCCCTCCTGAGAGGCCCATGCTTTTGAGCAGCCTCTGTTGCTTTAAGGCAAAGATGGAGGCTATTGTCTTTATGAATGAGCACAGCTCATTCAAAGGATATGATAATCTGTGAGTGTCAAAGGAGCCTGCAGATTGAATGTCAGCACTGGATGGGTCTACTTTCTCATTCATGGCAGTGCAAGGCCAATGCAGGTTGGCCCCCCGAGAGGAAAGGAGTAGCTCTCCGGCTTCTCTGATTAGGCAGGCTCCTCAAGGAGAAGGAAGGAGTTGCTGAGATGAACATGTCCAGGTTATTTCCCCAAATTTACCCACAGGTAACTTACTCTGCTTCTCTAGTGGAGTAAGAGGTAGGACAAGAGGCTAAGAATGTTCAGGAGAAGTGTCTGTGGTAAAATTAGTGGGGGAGAGACATTTCCCCTTAGCACTGTTCCTCTTCTAAGATATGGTTAATGCATCACTAACTACTCAATCACATAAACCTAACTGGTAGATACTCTTGATCTGTGTTGTTTCAACACGGTACCCACTGGACACATGTGGCTATTGAGCATTTGAAATGTGGCAAATCCAAATTTAAGCATTTTCTCATTGTAAAATGCGCCCTGGTTTGGAGAAAAAAGAATGTGAGATATCTATTAATACTTTTATATTGATTATGTGTTGAAATGAAAATACTTTGGATCTATTAAGTTGAATAAAATATATTATTAACAAGAATTCTCGCTGTTAAATAAATAGCTTCCATTATATTATCATTGAATAGCACTATTGTAGATGAATGCTTCTTGAATCATCTAAGATGCAGACTAATTGATATTTTTGTAAAATTCAGTAAAAATACCACAGCTGTGTCATATTGTTATGAAAATTTTCTTAACCATTACTCTTGATTCTGCACTTATTTCATTCCCTACTGGTACCCTGCACCTGGTCTGATGACCACAGTTGGAAGCACATTCTAGATTTCCATTCCCCCCACGGGACCCGTAAGTAACAGAGTCCCAACAACTCTTTCTTCTGCACATTCTGTGTGCATTCCCTCCGGTCTCCATTGCTTCCTCCTTAGTTCACACCTTTCTCTCCTGCCTGGTGACTACACTATGGCCTTAGTGCCTGCACTTTTAACCCCTCACCATCCATGCTTGAAATTGCACTCCAAGTGATTCACATGAAAAGCAAACCTGATCATATCACTTTCCTCCTGGAAACCCTGCAGCTCCTCCTGGTCAAAGTACAAAATTCTTGTGGATCCCTCAAATCACCAAAGAGTTGGTTCTTGACTGCCATGCTGGGCTCCCCCCACACATGCTAGGTTACAACTATAATTACAGCCAGCAATTCTTGAGATCAACTATATGCAAGATTTCCTTCAGAAGGCATTGTCTTGTGTAATCCTCCCAAGAATTTGAAACGCCAGCACTTGTTTCTGTGCATTATAGAATTTCTTAAAAAATATTTTTACTGATAAAACTTAACATGCAAACAATCCATACATGATGTACAGTCAATGGCTCACATCATCACATGGCTATATATTCATTACCATGATCATTTTTAGAACATTTATATCACTCCAGAAAAAGAAATAAAAAGAGAAAACTCATACACACCCTACTCTTTCCCCCTCTTCATTGACCATTAGTATTTCCATCTACTCAATTTATTTTAACCTTTGTCCCCCCATTATTTGTTTATTTTTTATCTATATTTTTCACTCATCTGTCCATACCCTAGATAAAAAAGAATCAGACACAAGGTTGTCACAATCACAGAGTCACATTGTAAAAGCTGTATCATTATACAATCTTCTTCAAGAATCAAGGCTACTGGAACACAACTCAACAGTATCAGGCACTTCCCTCTAGCCACTCCAATACACCATAAACTAAAAAGGTGATATATATATAAAATGCATAAGAAAAACCTCCAGGATAACCTTTTGACTCTGTTTGAAATCTTTCAGCCACTAAAACTTTATTTTGTCTCATTTATCTCTTCCCCCTTTTGGTGAAGAAGGCTTTCTTAGTCCCTTGATGTTGGGTCCCATCTCATCCCAGGATTTCTGTTCCACATTGTCAGGGGGATTTACAACCCTGGGAGTCACGTAGCATGTGAGGTGGGAGAAGGCAGTGAGTTTCCTTGCTGCATAAAGAGAGAGAGACACCACATCTGAGCAACAAAAGAGGTTCTCTGGGGGTGACTCTTAGGCCTAATTTTACATAGGCTTAACCTATCCTTTGCAGAAATAAGTTTCATAGGGGCAAGATTGAGGGCTTGGCCTATTGATTTGGTTATCTCCACTGCCTGTGAGCATATCAAACATTCTCCAAATGGGAAAGTTGGATATTTCTTCCTTTCTTCCCAGTGTCCCAAGGGAACCTTGCAAATACTTCTTTATTTACTAACCAAATTACTCTGGAATATATGGGGGCATCACACTAATATGGACAAACCAACAAAATCTTATGCCCTATTCGAGATTCCATGTACTTATGGTGTTCAACTAAAGTGACCATACAAGTTAAATTAGGAAATGCAGTATCCAAAATATAAAGTTTGCACCAAATAAACATCTCTCCCTTTGGTCTCACACAGAAGTTGAAGTTTTAAAATATGGACAATAAAATCCTTCCCCTGTACTTTGTCCTATCCAGATCAACTTCATTCATATCTCTACTTGAAGTCAGATCCTTTTTTCAACTTTTTAAACAGTTCCTATGTGGGGTACTGCTAACTGTCATAACTTCAGAGCTCTAACTCTTGAGTCTCATGAATCATACAAACATCTGAAGTTTCTGGGAACGACCAGGTAATACACAAACAGCTCAGTATCTCAGAATTTAGAAATAACTAACAACACATGAATATATGTGACAGCTGTAAGAGCTTACAATCTAGGACCCTTTATAATAGGCCCCAGCCTGATAATCGAAGCTCTCGACTTCAGTTCATCAAGTTTTTATATTATAGTTAGTCCATATGAGTGTGGCATGATAATATTTGTCTTTTTGTTTCTGATGTTTCAACATACAGTCTTTAAGTTTCATTCATGTAGTTGCATGCCTCACAACTTCATTCCTTCTTGACTGCTCATTAGTCCATTGTATGTATACACCACAGGTCCCCTTTCCATTTCTTAATCGTTGTACCCTTAGGCCACCTCCATTCATTGTGGATTATGAACACTATTGCCATAAACACCAGTGTGCAAATGGACATTTGTGTCCCCACACTCAGTTCTTCCAGGTATACACTGAGCAGCAGGGTTGCAGGATCATATGGCGTCCCCCCACCCAGCCTCCTGTGGACCACCACACTGCCCTCCACGGGCTGCACCTCTCAGCTTTCCTACTGATGGTGAATAGGAACATCTCTTTCTCCGCATTTTCTCTAGCACTTGTTTCTCTCTGTTCATTTTTAAAACAGTCTTATTCACACATCATACAGTCCAACCTAAGTGCAAAAACATGCCTTTGCACCATACTCTATCTGAAGATGTTTCCTTTCCTTCCACAAAGATACATTACAGATTTTTAAAACCCAAAATCAGAGGGAGTAACTTATCCAAGAATACCTAGGTGGTAAGAAGTAGAGGCAGAATTTGAACCTGTATTTGTCTAAAAAATAAGCCTCCTGTTATTTCTAAATCATGTGGGAGTGCTTGAAGTTCCTCCCAGGTGAGCCCACCACCACCTCTGACACCTTTAGCGTGCTTCAACCCCGCAGTCCCCCTATCTCAAGTCCTGGATCATCTCCGCTTTTCTCACTTTTCTTGAGCCCTCCCCAACCTCAAAGTTGAGCTTCCTCTGGGAGCCTCTCACACACTCTGTCCTAACACCAAGCATGCCATCTGGTAGTTTGGGGCTAACTTTATTTCCTCTTCTGAACATTGAGCTCCCCAAGGCACCAGCATTTATACTTACCACTAAGCCCATCACATTGTAGATGCTTAATAGTTCACTGATTCGTCTTTTCATGTGTTTAACAAATAATTATTAAATAAGACAGTGAAAAGGACCCAGTCTTTATAGATCTTACATTTCAATGGGGGAAATTGAAAGAGTAAACTAAAAATAAAAAATTGTATGTGAGTGCATTCTGCCGGCTCCTTCAGAATTTCCTCTTTCACGTGCTTTAGCACTCTACTTACTGTCCTGACATTCCCCAAGGGTGCTCAGCTGCTGTGTTCCAGTGGCTATCTCCATAACCACGTTGTGGTGCCCAGGTGGGCATCTGTCATCGTTTTTTCAGTTTCTCTGGGATCGCTGATCCCCTTTGCATTGGGGAGATGCTCTAGATGTGTTCAGTAAATTCCCCGCCAGCCCCTCTCTCATGCCCTTTCATAAGTCATGCGCTTTTAGCAAGATTCCCTGTACTTACCGAGGATAGGTTGGTCAGTGGTGCACTGAGCCTAAGCCTAAGCTTCTGGATCAGCAACACTTGTAGCTAAACATGACATCCTGGAGCTTCAGTTTTCTTATGTGTGAATTGAAGAGATGAGACTAAAGTTGATGCCTGACTCTGTCTCCTGGAGTCTAGTATTAAACTATTTAACAGAGACAACAGATTTATTCACTTGCTTCACAATTATTTGTTGAGCACCTACTATGTTCCAGAAATTGTTCTATGTGCTTGGATAAGGCAGTTCTCATGGGGCTTACATTATCTGGAGGAGATAGATTAAAGAGTGAAATCATGGTTCTGTCTGGTGGTGATAAGAACAATAACATAAAAAGACCAAGCTAGAGTGGATAGGGGCTCTGTGAAAAAGTGGAGAAGGGGACCTCTATTTAGCAGAGACCTGAATGGATTTTTCAAAGAAGGATGGTAAAGTGCAATGGAGCTGCCTCTCACCTAAGTTATTTTCAGTACTCCTTCTCTTTAACCATTCACAAGATTGATGGTCTTTTCATTTGGTCTCTAGTGAGGCCAACGGAAATAACCACCTTTCTCAATAGCTTTGACAGATCCCACATCTACTTCCTACACAGAGGCCCTGAATTAAACAAAGTAAGATAGAGTTGCCTTAGCTAGAAAGAAAAGCCCAGAGTGTTATTCAAGGAAAGAGCTTTGAGTGAACTATTAGTCATTCAATTTATTAGCCTCTGGTGGCATCTGCGTCACAAATATGCAGGCATATCTCCTGCATTGAGGAGTCACAGGCTTAAAGTGCTATGGTAATTTAAAGTGCAAAAATACCGAATGAGATTCTTTTTGCCCGTTCACTTCATTTATCAGAACAGATGTTGCTTTCCTTTTTTAATTAGAGCAAATCAGTGAGAAAACAGTTTTCTCACCAAAGAGAGACCTTCACATGGCCTTCTCCTTTCAAATCCTCTCCATAGCTTCTGTTTCTTTCTTCTTAGGCCCCAAAATGGACCAGGTGACTATAAAGGGAGGTGGGAGTGAGCATTTTGTTTCCTGAGTGGTAAGGGAACAATGATGTGTAATGTATAGGTAGTTTCAAGCCAAGATGCTTGAAAACTTGGGGATATGGGAAGCAATCATAGAAAGAAGTAGTAATATTAGTTGACATTCATTGGGTGCTTACTGTGTGCCAGATGATGTACTATTATCATGTTCATGTAACACATGATTATCATGTACATTTTTCCTGGATAACAATTCTCTGAAGTAGGTACAACTATCACCCCTGGGTTATAGATGAGGACGCTGAGGCAGAAAGGTTAAATAACTTGCTTAAGTTAAGTTCCTGGTAAGTGGGGTAGCTGGGAAAGAAAGCTGGCTTGTCCCAGAGCCAGTGCATTTAACGGCTACTCAGTACCATCTCACTGAATTTTATCTCTAAGTTCTTGGGATGCATACCAGATAAGCGCAGTTCTTGACAACTCAGTTTTTCTTGCAGTCCCTGAATCACACAGGTAAACTGGCAATGACCCCTCTACGTGCTTACTGCCTCGTGGGAAAGAGGCAGCAAGAGGTATCTTGTCATCACGGGGTGGGTGGCACCATCTAACTGGAATTTTTTTTTTCAAAAGCAGCAGAATATTCAGTCTTAGATTTCAGTGACTTCTAACCCAGAGTGCCTTTGATTGCACAAGATAAAATTCCTGCATACTTGTCTCTGTGCGTAAAGTGTGTTGATGGTAGATGGAGTGAGGTTTGCTTAGGTCACCTCTGTAGGAAGTGGTCTCTGATTATGAACCAGGCAGAATTTTGAGTCTGTGAAGGCACTTGGGGCAGAGTAGGAGATAGATGTGTCTCTTTTAGTTTTATGTCTATGATGGGACAATGAGTGTACTTCGTTTTGGTTGAGAAAAAAAAGAAAAAAGTTCTAGATTTGTAGATATAAGATAGGGTTTTTCAGAAATTCATCTTGAGCTCTGACATGGGGTTGACAATTTTCTGCTCTCTGTCACTGGCTCCTTCTGCTGTAAGTTTCAAGTTTGAAAGAGACATTACTAAATATTAGACAGAGCTATTATCCTTAATAAAAATATAATGCCTTTAAAAAGGAAACTAACACATAGTTAATGCTTTCTACAGGAACTCTTAAAGAGTCAAGTTTTGACAGGAAAACGAGCATCCACCCTTTCTGGGTTTACAAATAAGTAACGAATGTGCCAGTTAAAAACCAGTCCCAGGGCGGGCCACGGTGGCTCAGCAAGCAGAGTTCTCGCCTTGTCTCTTTGCTCTGAACAACCAGTTAGGCTATGCCATTTAGTCACCAATTGTCCAGCAAGTTTGGGGGAAAGTTCAGAACTGTCATCAACCTAATAAAAACTCAAAGACTGAGAAAGTAAGTGTCCTGCTTGGTAATGCCAGTTGTGGTGCGCAGCTGGGCCAGAGCAATATTCATTCTAGCTCATGTTTTAGGATTGTTTTAAAGGAGAGGGAATGGGGAACCCAAATACTTTTTGGCTCTGTATGAATTTAGAGTACTCTGTGTTGAAAACTGTTGCCTGTTTGGAGTCTGGAGTGTTTTCATTTGAGCGGTAAGTTATACGAAGTAAGTGTTGGCACAGGAGACTGAAGAAATGACTTTCCAATATAGTCTTCACTACTCACCAGCTCATGGAGGTCTACTGGGCTCCTACAACTGTTCTGACTGGCACTGTTCTGTCCTGACTCTAGGCTTATTTCAGACAGAATGACTAATGGAAAATGTCCTGGTATTGTGATACCCTATTCTGATATGACTGCACTGCTGGGGCCACAGAACGAAACTGCACTTCCTGGGGTGTTCCCCGGAAAGCAGAATTGGGGTGTGGGTGGGGCAGCTATTTTCATCATCACACATCCTTGATAGAGGTAGACACTGAGGCAGGAAGCCGGGACGCGGGCGATGCATATCTGGTGCATATTACGGGGGTGAAATGGACATCTTTCCTCTAAGAGACATAGCCACGCTTGGTGCTCCTGCAAAGATGAGATGATCTTGTCCTAGCATTCATTCAGCTCTATTTTTAAGAGATATATATCTATATTTTAAGAAATATATATATACACGGAATATTTAGTATGTGCCAGGCACAGGAATTTGACAGTGAAAAAGCAGAACCATAAGGTCTCCTGTCCTCAGAGGAGATGGTTTAGAGAGGGAGATAAGTATTAACCAAAGAGCTTTTGAACTGTGAACAATGAACAGATATCTGACCAATCAGTATACACTGAGTAGTGAAGGTAAATCAGTGATGTCACCTGCTGGGGCATCAGGGAATGTTTCCTCGGGGAAATGCCACTTAAGACAAGGCAAAGATTGACTTGGAGATGACCAGGGGAGAGGGAGGAAGGGATCACATCCTAAGGGAACAGGGAAGCAAGCCCAGAAGCTCAAGGCAGCACACAGCTCAGAGCACTTGAGGAATTCCATGGGCCGATAGATGGGGCTGGGGAGTGGGTTTGGCGAGGAGGCTCTGCGTTAAGACCCCTGGCATCTGGGGTTCTCGGAAAAGTAAGCTGTATTAATACGTGCAAGCATCAGTTTGTTAGCTACTTTCATTTCTTTATTCCTGGACGTTCAAGAAAATCTTTTTATGAATCAGAACTTGTCCACAGCTTTACTGTGGAGAGACTTGAGGGAAATAAGCAGAATGACATGGGAGAGTTCCTCTGTGGCAGAGATGCTGGCCAGAGAAAATAGCAGTTGGGCATTCTGTGGTGGAGGGACCATGTGGTGGTTTGATGAGAAAGCTGGCACAGAAAAACTCAGGGGCCCTGGAGAACTCTTAGCAATGCCTGTGTGACTCTGGAAAAGTGCCCTTATTTTGTGTCATAGGTTGATAAGCCAGGTAAGTTAGTATACATATATATGTATATATATGTATCTCCCTCTCTTATTAAGTTTTTCATTTAGTTTATGTGAAGGACAAGTATATGTGTGGTCAACTGAGTGTAGAATTGATTACACTCAGGAATCTGTAGAACTTTTTTACCCAATCTTATAGAAAATTTTACCCAATGAAAAAAATATGCACTATCCATATTAAATCGGGGGGATAGTCTCTTCAATTTTAGCTTCATCCTCTAGACCCCTTTGGACCCACCAGTTTTTAGAATCATTGGTCGGCAGCCTTAAAACCTGCTTTCTTGGTAACAAAATGCAATGCCCCTTTGGCCTTGGCCGTCAGTAAACTCATCGTTAACGTCAGTGACCAAGTGTAGAACTAAGTCCTCCCAGGTACAGCTGCTTCCTCTAAGCCTCTCGTCCGACTTATTCCTAATAACTCTCTTGATCTACACACACACTGCAAACATTCAAAGTATTTTTGAAGAAAAATTGTGTTTAAATAGCAAGCAAATTCTTATTATCTGTGCTAGCAGGAAAATTCAGCTACAGGCATTTACTGATGGCACTTATGTTTTCCCTAAGAGTTCAAATTCTTTCTTTTAACTAGCATTGGGAAACCTTAGCTGCACCCAGGATGCCTGCAGTGTACAAGTGGGCATTTTTAGTAACGTCGATGTGTTAGAGATTATAAACAAAGACGTAGAGGGAATGTTTCTAAAGCAACTGAAGAATCACAAAAGCCAAGATAATTGCACAATCAAATTAATAATGATAAAATGTGAGTCACTTGGTCTGGGACTGTTGGGGAAGTCAACTACAGTGGTGAATTTGTGGTTGTAACAATTTGGCATATATCCTCATGGGGAGAAGACTGTATCTCCGCCTTTTGTAAGGTGTGTGGGCATGGCGGTGTGTGATGTACACATGCATGTTCAGTATGTCTTCTTAATCAAATGACTGCTGAGACAGCTAGTCACATTAAAAGGGTGGCAAGCCGAAAGCGGCAGACAGAACTTGGACCTGTGTGGCCTCGTCCCAGGAAAGAATTTCACAGCCAATATCAGTACGTTAAACCAAATATGCATTAAAGTAGTCAGACACCGTATGATTACATTGCGTGAATTCAGACACTATATGAATTGCAGTGGCCTTATAAAGGGTAGGAAGGCAGCACCAAATAGGTTTTAAAAGTAACTATTTTCAAGTCTTTTTTTTAATCATTATCTGGTAAAATTCTCTTCTCTGCTGACACTGTTTATCAGACTATGTACCCTATAAAAATAAAACACTGCCCTTGGCTGGTGAAAAGAAATTCCACTGGTAATCCTGATAAGTTTATGTAAGTGGGTGCATAAAATATGTTCTGCATACTACAAATTGTTTGAATGCATACAGGATGAGGCAAGGAAGACTTTGTTTTCCTAGTAAACATACTATTGAGGCTCCTGGGGTGGAGAGAAATGAAGCAAATTATCACACTATGGATCTTAGACAAGTCATGTTGCATTGAAACAGTGAACCTCCGCATTTATTCAACATTGCTGAGTTATAAGCTATTCCTATAATGCAATTGTCCGCAAAATTGAGGGTTGCCTCTGTAAACGATAAAACATTTTTTAACCATTTCTGGGATAACTTAAAACGTGCATTATGTACTTCCTTATCTGCTTAAGCAGTTTGTAGATATTTGTGGACGATTTTAAACATCTGGCACTTGTTTGGCGTCCATGCCTGTCGATATGGCTTTGCTCCAGGAGCTCCCCTTACCCACTGGAGCCCTGATGGGGTGGCCTTAGGCCTCCATGCCTGCCCAGAGGACGCTCCTCCCTGCAGTCACAGATGGTGGAACTAGGAATGCACCTGCCCCCAACTCGTCCAACAGACTTTTACTTTGGAGATACGGAGTTGGGCTGCAGAGACCTGGAGAGAGACAGGTAAAGGAGAGATGAGCTGACTGGTGTCTTCACTCTCTCAAACCTGGAGTCACATGTGGGGCGGACAATGATGGGCAAACAGGGAGCTCAAGGAAGCGAAGGGGCAGGAACACGGACAACAGCCTTGTTTTAGTTTGCTAGCTGCTGGAATGGCTTTTAAAAAGGGGAATTTAATGAGTTGTTAATTTACAGTTCTAAGGCCGAGAAAATGTCCCAGTTACAACAAGTCTACAGAAATGTCCAATCTAAGCATCCAGGGAAAGATACCTTGGTTCAAGAAGGCCGATGAAGTTCAGGGTTTCTCTCTCAAGTGAAAAGGCACATGGTGAACACAGTCAGGGCTTCTCTCTCGGCTGGAAGGGCATGTGATGAACACGGCATCATCTCCTAGTTTCTTCTCCTGGCTTCCTGTTTCATGAAGCTCCCCGGGAGGCATTTTCCTTCTTCATCTCCAAAGGTTGCTGGCTCGTGGACTCTCTGCATCTCATGGCTACATCGTTCTGCTCCCTCTGAATCTCTCATTCTCCAAAATATTTCCTCTTTTATAGGACTTCAGAAACTAATCAAGACCCACTCAAATGGGTGGAGATATGTCATCCCCTAATCCAGTTTAACAACCATTCTTAACTAAATCACATCAACCAGGGAGATGATCCAATCACAGTTTCAAACATACAGTATTGAATAGAGATTATTCTACCTTTATGAAATGGGATTTATATTAAAACATGGCTTTTCTTAGGGGCATACTTCCTTTCAAACCAGCACAAGCCTGGACCCAAACAAAATGACCAAGACACATGGTACAAAACTGAACTTCCTTTTTTCTTTTTAACCATCAAAAGGAATTGATGAAACTCTCAGGCACTTTGGAACTTGCCAGTATCCAGTTGGCCTACCCCTTTGTTTCAGGTGCCTTTCCTTCCCCTAAGTTTCTCATGCTCTTCCCGACATAGTCCTCAAGCCCCTTATTCCTTCTGCCTGAAACTTTCTTTCCTCCCTCTTAGTGTCATCCATGTGTGCACATTCTACTAATGCTTGAGGCCCAGATCAAATAACACTTTCTTCATGAAATCTTCCTTGATTCCTTGACCTAAGGATCTCTTCCTCCTTTGCTGTTTGGCGCTGCTAGCAACCACCTGCTTAGAGGTACTCACACATTTTATTTTCCGGTAGTGCCTGGTACAGATCACAGTGTGAAGTAGCTATTCATTAATATACTTAAATGAATGAAAGAATGGAAGTCTAATCAATTATAAGGATTTAGGATCATCATTTTTGGCTTGTACTAAAGTTTACCACAATTGTATAAAACCAGGCGATGGGTGGACTTGCCTCTCTTCTCTACACAGAGCTTACTCACCTTTAATATAAGTTATATCTGGTTGTCCAATTATGACTAGCAACTGTTTTCCCTTTCATCGTATAATAAAAAATGAAAAATTCTAATGCCATCTCATTTTTGAGCTGGTGCTCTCTTCTTTTTCCAAGGTAATCAGGCAGATCCCAAAGGAGCCCTGCAAATGGCTGAGAACCCCCCCAGTGATGAGGTCCGCAGGCCAGAGAAGGAGCAAGGTAATCATCAAAATCTGTGCTTGATGACTTAGCAGTTATTTCCCATTGATCATTCGGGGCTCTGTGAATGAAGGGAATCAAATTAAGCACGTTTGAAAGGACTGCATTGCTGAGAGAAACTGAGAGCAGAAGAACTGTGATTTGCTCTTCCTTTTATTTGATTTGAAAAGCAGAGAAGGAGGAAGCAGGGCAGAGGGAAAAAAGAAAAAATGCTCTCCCAATCTCCTGATCTACTGACATCCTTGCTCTCTTGGCGCATTAAGTGCTGGCAAAGTGTGTAGTGATTGTGTAAGCAGGAATATTTAATATGCATGATATAATTATGTGGTGTTAGTTCATAGATTTCCTAGAATTATTCGGCACATCACTCTCAGAGGAGCTATCCCAGTAAAACGAGATTTTAATGAAAGGATTCCGTAGGTATATTGTTAAACGTTCAGGACACTGTCTGCCTTCCCCAGTGTTGCTGGGTTGAGAACACAATCTTATATGAAAATATGACGTTTAGACACAAATGTAATTTGCCAGAGCAAAATAATATCTTTGCCGAGGATCAAACACATGCATTTTACTAAGCTGCTCTTTTAAAAATAAATAAATAAATAAAAAGCAGTTTTATTCACATACCTTGCAATCCACCCGAAGTGTACAATTGATGACTATTAGTACAATCACAGAGTTGTGCATTCATCACCACAATCAATTTGAGAATATTTTCATTGCCTCAAAAACAAAACCCCATACTCCTTTCATACCCCTATTATTGACACTTAACATTCGTGTGGTACTTTTTGTACAATCGAGGAAGAATATTATAGTTTTACTGTTAACTATAGTCCATAGTTTGCACTAAGTGGATTTTTTCCCCATATACCATGCTATTATTAACAGCTTGTAATAGTGATGAGCATTTGTTTTAGTGCATGAAAGAACATTCTTATATTTGTATTATTAGTCAAATTACCACAGCAGGATTCACTATGCTACACACTCCCAAGTTTCATCTCCTTGCTTTCCTTCTAGGGAAATGTAGACCTCTAAACTTCCCCCTTTCGACCACAATCACACACATGACATTTGTCCTGGAGAAGGACAAGCACATGTTGTCTTTTTTCAGGACATTTTTTTCTCTGGATGGGCCATGTTCATTTGTTTGGGGGATTTCCTCCAGCTGTTGTATTGGGGCTTTGTGTAATTACCTTGTGCTCTAAAGGTGAATTGTTCTTGAATATTCAGCCTCAAAAATTTAGTTGAGTTCAAGACAGCTCACTGCAGCCTGCTCTTTGATGCTTGCAAATTTCCCTGATGCGGTACTTTGACAATTTTAACCCATAAACTGAGGGTAAAACGGAATGAACTCATTTGGCATTGTTATTGATACTTATAGTGAGATGGACTTTTCCAATGTTTGTGTATATATATATATATATATATATATATATATATATATATATATACATGTACATACACACATTGGAGTGGTTTTGATTTCCACTTGCCTCCTTTTCTGATTAAAAGCCAAGACTAGAAATTCCTTGGCCATAAAGGTGTGAACTGTTACTAGCCTCCCTGTTAAAGTACTGCAGTGCAATATACTGCTGACTTTGAATAGCTCCACTGTCCTTGAAGCCATTCTGTAAATTAATGCTTATATACTTTCTCCCTAGCCAGCAAGAGTGCTTCTGCCTTTCCAGCAGCCTCGATAAGAGATGGAAGCCTATCGTGCATCAGCTTCTACACCCCCCATCTACCCTACCCCAAACCAAGTGGAGGGATGCTGGATGTCTCATGAGAGAGAAAGGTAGGAGGGAGAGGGGGAGATGAAGAAGGAAAAGAAGGAGAGAGAGCAATAAAGAGAGAGAACGAGAACAAGAGACTGACCTGAGCATAGAGGATAAAGAAGAAAAAGTTGGGAAATGAAGAGACTTTCAAGTTTTTGTTTGAGGGGCCTGAAAGAAGATGAGGCCCTAGTAAGTTCCTACAAGTCATAGGCAACATGCACTAGTAGAAAGCACTTGGGGTGTGGGGAAACAGATCTTAGCCTTGCCTTGTCTCCAATCCAATCTGTAATCATCAAGGTGTTTCTTGACCTCTTTATGTCTCATTTTTTACCTGTAAGGGGGGATCACTGCGGAAGGCTCCTGTTTGTTTTATCTGGGCATTCTGGGTGGTGAGCCCTTGCTCCTCCAAGGAGCATGACTAGGGCACCAGAAGCCATGGAAGGCACATGCCAACCTTTTCTGCTGGCGTTGTCCTGCTCTAAACTGGTCTCATTGGGATGGTTCCAGAGTGGATACTTGGTCACTCATGTATAGTCATTTTCAGACTTTGGAAACAGTAACTGTTAAATAAAAGCAGCCAAAATTCAGATTGGAGTACAAGGGCAGCAAAATTATTGATTTTCATTTTAGTTTGCCTCCTTTTTTTCTATCAGGGATAGTTTACTGCCATGTAACCAGGAGAGAGAAGGGAGATACATAAACAACTTGGTGAATTGCCAAACTGGGTAATCTTCTGCCATTTAAATAGACCAAGAGATGACCATAACATACCCAGGGTCAGTTGTTTGTCCTTCTCTCTTTAAGAGATCTCCAGGGTTTGTGAAGGGCAAAGGGTGCCCAGCACTATATTAGTCAGGGTTTCTGGAGAAGCAGAAATGTGTGTGTGTGTGTGTGTGTGTGCATGTGCGTGTGTGTGCGTGTGTGTGTGCATGTGTGCATACAGGCATTACCTGTCTTATTGTGCTTCTCAGATTTTGGGATTTTTACAAATGGAAGGTTAGTGGCAATCTTGAATTGAGCAAGTCTACCAGCGCCATTTTTCCAACAGCACATGCTCACTTTATGTCTCTGTGTCACATTTTGGTAATTCTCGAAATACTTCAAACTTTTTCATTATTATTATATCTGTTATGGGGAATCTGTGATCATTGGTGTTCTATTATAATAGTTCTGAAGCACTATGAGCCATGCCCTTATAATTGGCAAACTTAATAAGTATGGTGTGTGTTCTAATTGCTCCAGTGACAGGCTGTTCCCTTTCTCTTTCCCTCTCCTCAGGCTTCCCTATTCTCTGAGATTCAATAATATTGAAATTTGGCCAAATAATAACCCTACAATGGCCTCCAAGTTTTGAAGTGAAAGGAAGAGTCACTCTTCCTTCACTTGAAATCAAAAGCTAGAAATGATTAAAGTTAGTGAGGAAGCCATGTCAATAGCCAAGCTAGTTGGAGAGCTAGGTCTCACGCCAACCAGTAGCCAAGTTGTGAATGCACAGGAAAAGCTCTTGAAGGAAATTAAAAGTGATACTCCAGTGAACACATGGATGATAAGAAAGAGAAACAGTCTTATTGTTGATATGGCTTATGGGAATGTTGTGACTGCCTCCATCTCCTATTCAGACCACTAAAATGTTTTCCATATCAACAATAAGACTAATTTAAAGCAAGGCCATAACTCTCTTCAATTCTATGAAGGCCAAGAGAGATGAGGAAGCTGCAGAGGAAAAATATGAAGCTAAGAGAAGTTGGTTCATGAGGTTTAAGGAAAGAAGCTGTCTCCATAATATAAAATCATAAGATGAAGCAGCAAGTCATCTAGAAGAGCTATCTAAAATAATTGATGAAGATGGCGATACTAAACAACAGTTTCTCAAAGTAGATGAAGCAGTCTAATATTGGAAAAAGACATCATAGAGAGTAGAAGTCAATGCTTGGCTTCAAAGCTTCAACGGACAGGTTGACTCTTTTGTTATGGGCTACTTCAGCTCTCAATTTTAAGTTGAAACCAATGCTCATTTACTATTCTGAAAATCCTAAGGCCCTTAGGAATTATGCTAAATCTCCACCTGTGTTCTATAACTAGAACAACAAAGCCTAGATGACAGTATGTCTGTTTACAATATGGTTTACTGAGTTTTTAAAAACCAACTGATGAGACTGTTTCAGAAAAAGAAATCCTTTCAAAATATTACTGCTCATTGAAAATGCACCTGGTCACTGAAGAGCTCTGATGCAGAGGTATAATGAGATAAATGTTGTTTTCATGCCTGCTAACACAACATCCATTCTGCTGCCCATGGATCAAGGAGCCATTTCAATTTTCAAGTAATATTATTTAAAAAATACATTTCATAAGGCTATAGCTGCCATACATATAGGTTTATCTGATCAATCTGGAGAAAGCCAATTTAAAAACTATTGGAAAGGACTCACCATTCTAGATGTCATTAAGAACATTTGTGATTCATGGGAAAAAGTCAAAATATCAACATCAACAGGAGTTTGGAAGAAGTTGATTCCAACGTTCATGGATAAATTTGAAGAGTTCAAACTTCACTGGAGGAAGTAACTGCAGATGTGGTAGAAATAGCAAGAAAACTAGAATTAGAAGTGGAGCCTGAAGATATGACTGAATTGCTGAAATCTCATGATCAAATTTCAATGGAGGATGATTACTTCTTATGGATGAACAAAGGATGTTTTCTTTAGATGGAAACTACTTGAAGATGCTGTGAACACTGTTGAGATGACAACAGAGTGTTTAGAATCTAACATAAATTTAGTTTATAAAGCAATGGCAAGGTTTGAGAGTATTGACTCCAATTATGAAAGAAATTCTACTGTGGGTAAAATACTTTCAAACAGCATTACATGCTAGAGAGGAATCTTTTGTCAAAGGAAGAGTTGATTGATGCAGCAAATTTCATTGTTGTCTTATTTTCAGAAATTGCCACAGCCACCCTAATTTGCAGCAGCCATCACACTGATCAGTCCGAAGCCATCAACATCCAGGCAAGACCCTCCACCAGCAAAAAGATTACAGCTCACTGAAGGCTCAGATGATGGTTGGCATTGTTTAGCAATAAAGTACTCTTCAATTAAGGTATGTACATTGTTTGTTTTAGACATCATGCAATTGCACACTTAATAGACTACAGTATAATGTAAACAGAACTTTTATATGCACTGGAAAACCAAAAATTCATGAGACTGACTTTATTGTAATATTGCTTTATTGCAGTGGTCTGGAACAAAAACCACAATATCTCTGAGTTACACCTCTGTGTGCGTAGGTGCATATATATATATATGTAAAATTAAAAGAATTACTATAGGAATTGGCTCATGCAACAATGGGGATTGGCAAGTCCAAATTCTATATAGTAGGCTGCAAGTTGGAAACTGAAAGGTAATGTTTAATTCCCGAGAAGCCTCAAGCAGAAATGCCAATGAAGGTGACCATGAATTCCCCATGAGAAGGTGCCTAACTGAAGGAGGGATAGAAGTTTCTGACTGCTGAATTTCTCAGTTCTCTCCTTTATGGCCTTCACCTGATTGGATGAGACTCCTGTCATCACTGAAAGCAATCTCCTTTGTTGATTGTAGATGAGATCAGCCATAGATACAATCAACTGACTAATGATTTAAGTCAAGGAAATAACCTCACAGTAACATTCAAGCCAGTGCTTGCTTGACCAAACTGGACACCATAAACTAGCCAAGTTGACAGGTGAAATTAACCATCTCAGGGCACCATCAGTCTGTTATATCCTGGGGACAGCTTGAAGCCAAGGTCAAATAGAGTATGGATGGGAGGCCCATGAGTAGCTGGAAGAGGAAGCTGGGGGCTCTCCCCTTCTAGGTTCTAAAAACCTGAGATCCAAAAGGACCTTAGCAACACCGGAGAGGAGGATGGTAGCAAGAACCCTAGACCTGCTCTGGCTGCTTCTCTAATCAGTTATCTATCCTTGGGGAAATCACCTGGCCTGCCTTGGCCTCCATTTTCTTAGCTTTAGAATATAGATAACTAGTTTCCCTCTCAGAGTTGTTGTGAATATCAAAGGAGGGAATTTGTAAGTGATTGTTGTTAGGTATATATTACAAGGCTAATTAGTGATAGGCAGATCTATCTAAATGAATACTTTTCTGGTTTTAGTGCTGGGACTATGTATGCAAGTGAAGCAATGAGGTAAACCCCAAACACTTAGACAAAATTAAGATCCCTAAAGTCAGCTGCCATTACTCGCATTATTATTACTTGATAGAACAGTGAGGAAGGGATCGGTGCTTTCGTGGACTGCAGCTCTAGCAGGGGGCTTCTGAGGGAGAACCAGGAGTTCCTGAGGGGGTCTGGGAGTTGTTCTGGGTGATGTCTTAGAACAGGAGTAATAACCACCACTCTTGTGAATGTGGTGGCGCAGGAGATGTTAGGTCCATCTGCGTTCTCCTCACTCCCACCTGTGCTGGTTTGAAAGGATGTATGCCCCTAGAAAAGCCATGTTTTAATCAAAATCCCATTTCATAAAGGTAGAATAATCCCTGTTCAATATTGTATTTTTGAAACTGTAATCAGATCATCTCCCTGGATGATGTGATTTACTCGAGTGGTTGTTTAGCTGGATTAGGTGACAACATGTCTCCACCCATTTGGGTGGGTCTTGGTTGCTTTATTGGAGTCCTGTAAAAGAGGAAATATTGTTTCCTCTTTTACAGGACTCCAATAGAGAAAAAGAGATTTCCACTTTTTCTCCAAAAAGAGAAAAAGAGATTCAGAGAGAGCAGAGAATGCTGCAGTACCATGAAGCAGAGTACATCACTCAGTGCTTTGGAGATGAAGAAGGAAAATGCCTCCCAGGGAGCTTCGTGAAACAGGAAGCCAGGAGAAGAAGCTAGCACATGACACCATGTTTGCCATGTGACTTTCCAGATGAGAGAGGAACCCTGACCGTGTTCACCATGTGCCTTTCTAGATGAGAGAGAAACTCTGGCTGTGTTCACTGTATGCCTTTCCACTTGAGAGAGAAACCCTGAACTTCATCAGCCTTCTTGAACCAAAGTATCTTTCCCTGGATGCCTTAGATTGGACATTTCTATAGATTTGTTTAATTGGGACATTTTCTCAGCCTTAGAACTGTAAACTAGCAACTTATTAAATTCCCCTTTTTAAAAGCCATTCCGTTTCTGGTATATTGCATTCTGGCAGCTAGCAAACTAGAACACCACCTCTCCTCATGGCACCTTGCCACAGCAGTGCTTTCACGCAGTAGTAAGCATACTTCATTTTTAAAGCAAAGTTTCAGCCCTGAAGTAACTCTGCTAGATCCGCATGGACAGAGTCTGCTTACTTTGCCCTCAGCCTCTCAAAGAGTCACGCATCTCCCACTTAATAGAAAACCACTTAGCAGAACCCAAGGTGATGGGTTTAGGAATGGTTCCCCACGTGCTCCAGCACCTCTCATGCCGATGGCCTTAGTGGCTCCCTGTGCCCGGCTGGGGTGCTGCCGTCACGAGCTGGGGGCCCTGGCTCCTCCCGTGTCACTCTGTTTTTAAATTTGTTGCTATTTTGGATATGACTGTTATTTTCTTGGAAAGTCACATTTTTTTCTCATCAATATACATAATTTCTTTCCTTAAATAGATGTAGTTTTTACTGATGCTAGAAGTTTTCCTTGTGTAACCTCTCCTTGAGCATTATGAAAGACATCAATGGGAAAACACGATGGACTTTTCTACCAGTTTTTTGTTTTTTCTCCAGAATATGGATTTTTGCATCTTTTTCCCAATCTGCATCTTATGGCACATATTTAAATTCTACATCTCTCCACCTGCTTTACACACACACACAGACATGCACACACACCGCTAGCTAGATCTCATGTCAAGTCTTAGAGACAGATCAGGTGCAATCATAGGAGTGCTGGAGGAACTTTTCGAAGTTATGTAGCTGTTAAGCAGAGTGAGGGTCTGTTTGTGGCAGTGGTGGTGGCTTCCAAGGGAAGACAGAGATGAAAGCCAGCCCTGGAGAAGCAAAGTGAGGAACCCCCACAGGAACAGAGCCCAGGAGCAAGGGACCAGTGGATGCCAACCATGTGACTTCCCAGCTGACAGAGCTGTTCCTGACCCATTGGTCTTTCTTGAGTAAAGATAACCTCTTGTTGGTGCCTTAATTTGGACACCTTCACTTCCTTAGAACTGTAAACTTGTAACTTATCAAATTTCCCTTTATAAAAGCTGTTCCATTTCTGGTACACTGCATTCTGGCAGTCTGCAAGCTAATATAATGGTATTCCATTTTATGGATAGACTATAAATTACCAGTGCCCTCCTAATGTACAGGTAGGCTATTTCCAATCTTTTACTATTACAGCGATGCAAAGAATGACCTTGCACATGTATCATTTTGCAGGAGTATATCTGTAAGATGGATCGAATAGATGTCATTATTCAAAAGATAAATATATTTACTATATTTTGATAGATGGCATTAACCAAATTGCCTTCTGTAAGAGTATACTCATTTACACTCCTGTCAGCAATTTTTAAAAGTATAACAGTAACTATTTCCCCATGGCCTCACCAACATAGGGGCAATTACACTGAAATTTTAAATTCACGTAAAAGAATTGATACATTTAGAAGGTGAGTTTTTGTAAAAAACCATGGTTTGGATTTCTACATGTGTTATTCTTTATTTCTGTTATTAGGAAATGTTTTAAAGTGCTTTGTATATAGTTCATGCACATTTCTTATGATATTAATTCTTTGAAATTGTATTGTATTTTGTGGCTTCTGTAACTGAAAATCTTCCATCATTTTCTTTAATTTGTTGTTTTCATGTATAAAAGCCTTTGATTTTTGCATATTAATTTTGTCCTCTGTAACCTCACTGAATTCTCTTATGTATATAGTGTTTTTTCATTTGATTCTCTTGAATTTTCTAGGTATGCAAATATATCATGTACAAATAGTGATAATTTTAATTTTGTCTTTCCATTTTTAAAAATACACTTTATTTTGGAATAATTTTGAAATCATAGAATAGTTGCAAAAGTGATGCAGAACCCATACAGAGAACAAATATCCACATCCACCAACTTTTAGTATTTGCCACATTTGCCATATCACCATTCTATTTATCCATCTATGTATTCATCCACCACCTGCCTACTATCTACATATCTATGACTTTTTTCTAAACATTTGAGAGTAGGTGATACAGACCATGCTCCTAGAACACTTCTCACTTCCATGTATTTTCCTAGGAACAAGGATGTTCACTATGTAACCATTGCTTAAGTAACATTTATCAATTCAAAAAATTAGCATTGATATAAAATGTATAGTCCATTTTCCAATGTTTTTCATATGTTCTCTTAATGTCCCTGTGGGCCTTTTCTCCTCCATTATTAGATCCAGTTCAGGATAATCTAAAACATTTTGCTATTATTGTCTGTTTAGACTTTCTGCTTTTTTTTTTAATTGGGGAAACTTTCTCATCTCAAGCACTCTCAAGCATACAATTCAGTGGGATTAATCACATTGTGCTACCCTCACCACCATCCAATTACAGAATTTCACAACACCACATAGAGAGACCCTATGCCCCTTATGCATTACATCCCAAACTCTTCCTCTTCTCCCATATGCCATTGTCTTTCTGTATTAGCTAGAACGTGCAAGAAGTTGCACGTTCTAGCTAATTCATGTGAGTGGGATGAGACCATATTTGTCCTTTTGTTTTTTATTTATTTCACTCAGTATAATGTCTTCAAGGTTCATCCATGTTGTAACATGTATCAGAATTTCACTCTTTTATGGCTGAATAATATTCCATTTTAAGTTCATTACTCATTTTATTTATTCTTTCATCTGCTGATGGACACATAGGTTGTGTCTACATGCTGGCCATGGTGAATAATGCTTCAATGAGTATTGGTATACAAATATCTGTCTGAGTCCCTCTTTGCATATGTGCTTGTACGTAATCCGTAATATGTCCATGCACATCAAAGCTGCTTTTCTCTTGCAGCTTTCAGAACTCTTTCCTTGTCTTTGACAGTTGACAGTTTGACCGGGCACATTTCTCCCTGAGTTTTTCTTGTTCGAATTCCGCTGAGCTTCTTGAATGGCATATTCATGTCTTTCAATAAATTTGAGAAACTTGTCTTTCATTATTTCTTTGAATATTCCTTCTGCCTCTTTCTTTCTTCTCTTTCTGGACTCCCATGATACATATATTGATGTGTTTGTTGGTGTCCCTCAGGTCTTTTAGGCTGTTTTTTGTTTGTTTGTTTGTTTTTTCTTTCTGCTCCCCAGCCTGAATCATTTCAATTTTATTGTCTTTGAGTTCACTCATTCTTTCTTTTTGTCAACTCCAGTCTGTTGTTGAAACACTCTTGGGGATTTTTCATTTCAATTCCGGTATTTCTATTTGATTTCTTTTAAAATTGTCTCCCTCCTTATTAAAATTCTCATTTTGTTCATTCATTGTTTTCCTAATATCCTTTAGTTATTTATCTGGGTTTCCTTTATCTTTTTATCATATTGATGATCATTTTGCTAATGTCTTGGACCAATATGTCCAAAGTCTGGTCTACTTTATTAATGGTTTCTGGATTTTTATTCTGTTTTTTTTTTGGATATACCATGATTTTCTTTCTCTCACAAATTTTTACTGCACATTGTACATTTTAATATTTTAAAGTGTTAATTTTGGGATTTAGTCCCTGAGCTGTCTGTTCCTTATGTTTGTGTCCAGGTAATGATAGGACAGAGATTTCCCTGAGTGCCAAGAGTTAACAAAAGCAAACAAACCAGTGCAAAAATACCTTTCACAGACTTTGCAAATTGTCTTTGTGTTGTCGAATGCTCTCCTTCAGCATTTAACCCACCTATCAAGAAGATCAATTTGAGGTAGATGCAAAGTGTACAATCCTCTCTTTCTTTACTGAGCCTGTGTTTTGCCCTAGGATTGTGCTTGGCCATGACCTTAGGAATTAATCACCCCTTTCTATAAGAATTTGAATGCCTCCCTCTAATCTCTATGAAACAGATTTTCTCTCCCTCCTGTGCACCCTATATATTACTTAAATAAGGTTATAGTTTGCTCCAGATCATTTTGACTTGATTGTTTCTTGCACAAGATGTTTCTGCCTGCTGTGCAAGTTCTGCAGGTTGAGTCAAGAGGAATTTCCCAGTTCAGCCTCTCAGGATTCTCCCCAATTGATTGGCACAATCACGCAGGCATCCCGGTAGGCACATAGGGACCATCTGCTCCCACCAGTACAGAGCCAAGAGCTCACAACAAGAGCACAGGATCCCTCAACACAGAACCAGAGAAGGGATAAGGAAGGGGTCAACATGGTCCATGAGCTTCTCCTACCACTTTTTTTAAAATAAAAAAATTATTAGAGAAGTTGTGGGTTTATAGAATACTAGTACATAAAATGCAGGGTTTCCATACTCCACCCCACTGCCACCACTTGCATTGGTCTGGAAAATTGTTACAGTTGATAATGACACTTTTTTTGTAATTATATTATTTTTAATAGTAAATTTGTCACCATTGATGAAAGATTGTTAAGTAGTACCTTAAGTATTTTCATAGTTTATGTAGAGGTATTTTTCCCATCTCCCCAACCTATTCTTCTTATTTTTTCATTACTCATCTTAACATAAACTGGATGATGGTAGTGTCATTCACAAGGTTTTTACAATCATGTGGTCATGTGATAAGAGCTATATAGTTACACAACCATTACCAAAGATCAAGGCTACTGAATTATAGTACAACAATTTCTCTGAGTATGAAGTTAGCTGTGGACATTTCATATATCCCTCTTATCATGTTGAGGAAGTTTCCTCCTATTCCTATCCTTTGAAGTATTTTCATCAACAAAGGATGGTGAATTTTGTCAAATGCCTTTTCTGCATCAATTGAGATAATCATGTGTTTTTTCCCATTTGATTTATTGATGTGATGTATTACATTAATTGATTTTCTTGTATTGAACCACACTTGCATACCTGGAATAAAACTCATTTGCTCACAGTTTATAATTCTTTTAATATGCTGCTAGATTTGATTTGCAGTTATTTTGTTGAAGATTTTTGCAAATATATTCATTAAAGACATTGGTCTCTAATTTTCTTTTCATGTCCATTTTGTCTAAGTTGTCTAGTTTGTTAGCATATAGTTGCACAAAGTATCCTTTCATTATTTCTTTTATTTCTGTGGGGTCAAGAGTTATGTCCCTGCTCCTATTTCTGATTTTATTCATTTATATCCTCTCTCTGTTTTTCTTTGTCAGCCTTGCTAAGTGTCCATCAATGTTATTGATTTTCTCAAAAAAGCCAATTTCTGTTTTTGTGGATTCTCTCTCTATTGTTTTCATGTTCTCAAGTTCATTTATTTCTTCTCTAAACTTTGTTATTTCCTCTGTTTGCTATGGGGTTAGCTTGCTGTTCTTTTTCTAGTTCCTTCATTTTCTCTAGTCCTTGATTTTTGCTCTTTCTTCTGTTGTAATATAGGTTTAAGATGATAGATTTCTCTCTCAGCACTACCTTTGCTGTATCCCATAAGTTTTGATACGTTGTGTTCTAATTTTCATTTACCTCAAGATATTTACTGAGAAATCTCTTGTAAATTCTTCCTTGACCCACCAGTTGTTTAAGACTCCATATATTTGTGAATTTTTCAGCTTTACACCTGTTATTGATTCCAATTTCATTCCATTATGATCCAAGAATGGGTTTTGTATAATTTTCATCTTTTTAAATTTTTTGAGACCTGCTTTGTGACCCAACATGTGGTATGCTCTGGAGAATGATCCATGAGCACTGAGAAAAATGTATATCCTGCTGTTATGGGAGGCAATGTTCTGTGAATGTCTGTTAAGTCTAGTTCCTTTATCACATTATTCAAGATCTCTACTTCGTTACTGATCCTCTTTCTAGATTTTCTGTCCACTGATGAGAGTGGGAAATTGAAATCTCCAACTGTTATTATAGAGGTGTCTACTTCTGCCTTCAGTGTTTTCAGTGTTTGCTCATGTATTTTAGTGCACTCTGCCTTGATGCATAAATACTTATGGTTGTTATTTCTTCTTGATAAATTGTCCCTTCTTTGTCTCTTTTAATTGTTTTACATTTGAAGTCTAATTTGTCTTATATCAGTAGAGCTACCCCTGATCTTTTCTGGTTGTTGTTTGAATGAAATATCTTTCTCCAAACTTTCACTTTCAACCTATATTTCTTCTTGAGTCTGAAGTGAATCTCATGCAAACAGTGTATAGATGTTTAAGACAGGCTGGGCTCTCCCTTTTTGTAGGTTGAAACTGCTTCTGGTGTCCCAGACCCTGGAAGTCTATATTCTTTGAATGAAAGCTGCCACTTTTGCTGGGTGCTGCCCTCCCTCTTCTTGGGGAAGATACACCCTTTAGGGAACTATCACCTGATTAGTTGCTTTGTCTCTCAGTCATTCCTTAATTCTACCTTTGCCTGGGGCAGGGCTGAAAACTGAGAATGCCTGCTGCTTTCTTTAATGGGCTGCTAAAAAAAAAAAGTAAGGAAAGGAAAAGCAAGGAGAGGAAAGGAAAAGAAAGGGAAGGAAAGAAAATACTTCTCAGAGCCGGTCCCCAGCCCCCCAGGTTCTTTAATCAAGAGACGGGTTTGTGCCCAGCTCTAAGTGCCGCTTTCCATGGGCCACAGACTCTTCCAGCATTTTGACCTCAGCCAACTCCAGAAACCTCTGTTGTTATTGTTGTTTTGTTAGCATTGCCTCCTCCCTACTCGGGATAGGGCTGCTATAGATCTCCCTGTTTCCTTCTTGTTTGCATTGTAGATTTATCTGTGCTTGGAGCTGGTATTCAGCAGTCTGAATTTGTCAATCAAATCTACAATTGGAGCTTTGTGAGCTCTCCTTCCCTTGCTCCTAGTAGAGAGGGCTTCTATTCCCCACTGGGGAGAGATTCAGGGGCAGCCTGCCATGCCAATGTGGGAGGGGCTTCAGTCTTCTCAGCATGGAATAATTTACTTGATTCTGTGCTGCAGTCTTGGCCCTTCCACTTGTACCAGACTAGTGTATGCTGTGTGTCTGGCCACAGATGTTCCCCAAACAGTTGTTGCAGACAGTTCCAGGCTATGTACTAGTACCCTTGAGGTCAATCTAAATCTCACACTTCCGTACACTGCCATCTTGCCCAACCTCCTCCTACCAGTTTTGAAGCTGAGGATTCTTGATCATCATTTGCTGAGGTACAGCTACTCTTTAACTGTTTTCCAGAACGTTGAGAAAGTTAGCTCTGCTAGTTTTTGCTAGTTCAATGATTCTTTGGGAGAATGCCACCCTGGAATGTCTTTTTTTTTTGGAGTGGGGGGGCAGGGTCTGGGTCTGGGGATTGAACCCAGGTCTTCTGCATGGCAGGTGAGAATTCTACCACTGTGCTACCTTAGTACCCCCATTCTGGAACATCTTATTCAACTATCTTGGTTGACTAGAAGTCTATGAACCCTGTTTTTAGGTGTCTTTTTCTTGATTTGGTACTCACCTTCTTGCTGCAACACTTAACTGCAAAACTTTGACTGTTTTTAAATCTTTGAGGAAGATGTTTGTGCCAGTTATTTTTGTTATTTAAAGATTTTATAGGGATAAGGAATGGTAGAATGTCTTGCTATGACATTTTGACCCCATGTGTCTCATATTTCCCTGTTTTATCCTTTCCTTGTCTACTTCCTCTGGCTAATAATTTATTACAATGTTAAATAGTGGTGGTGAAATGATATCTTTTTTCATTTCTGACAGTAGAATGTATAATTCTAGTGTTTTTCATTAAACAAGGTGCTGTCTATAAGGCTGGAAAAAAATCATGCACACACAAACACAAACCAATAGAGAGAAAATAAGTCATTCTGTTGAGTCTATTTTATCAATTCAATATTTTGAATTATGTCAAATATCTTTCCGACATCTGAGATGATAATTTGACTTTTCTCTTTTGAGCTATGATCATGGTAAATTTTATTATATCTCTTAATATTAAACTATCCTGGACTAGCTTAACTTCCTGGAATAAATCCCATTTGGTCACAGCATATGATCCTTTAATATGCCACTAATATCTTTAATAATATTTTATTTAGAATATTTATTTACTTTTTAGCATCTGAATTAAGAAATGTCATGAGTATATAGTCATTATTTTTGTGAACTATTGATTTTTGTTACCAGTGTTATGTTCAAATCTTACAATGAATTTGGAAGGTTTCAAATTTATTTACATGGAATTGAGCAAAAAGATCTCTTGGGATTCTTTCAATTTCTTCAGTTTCTGCAATTATTTCCCACACATTTTATCTGTTTTTATAAGATGTCACATATTTTCTTGATTAGGTGATCTGGAAAATCTTTGTTTTTGTTTTTAGTTTTTGGTTATTTTTTTCTAAGATGCAGCTTTTAGATTTAATAAGTGGCCCTCCTGTTTTTCTACTTTCTTCATAACTTATTAATTTCTGTTTTTATTTTTATTAATCCCTCCCTTCTATTTTACTTCAGGGTATTTTTATTTTTCCAATATCTTGAGCTGAATACTTAAATTATTTATTTTCATTTTTCTTGCTTTTCGATACATATATTTAAAGTTATCAAGCTTTAAGTATATAAGGGCAAAAATCTATACACTTTGAAGACATAACATGAAAAATACACCAGAACATCTCTGTTCCCTATCCTTTTTCTTCTATAGTGTCTTCCCAATGCCTTTCACAGGTTCCGGTGCAGAGTATGCTCACAATAATGATTTGCATCAGCAGATGCAAAGTAACCAGATCCGCTGCATCAGAAAGTACCCCATTTCCTTTCTCTTCTGCCATGGGATACAAGTTTTGTTGCATCATATTTATTAATATGCCCATGTGCTTTTACTTCAGCAGAAGCCCAAGCATGCCTTAGCCAAAACAATTCCCTCCTAAGCCAAGAGTCCTGAAGAATGGCTATTTGATTTCTCAACTGAAAAATATTTTGATAAACTATTTGATTTGGCACTAGCGCTTTCGGTGTACTTGCCCAAAGGCACAGTGTTTAGATCCAGCTGCAGATCTTGCAGTAAGAGCAGCCGTGTCTATTTATACAGTACTTTTTCTGCAAGAGTTTGCTGCTCATTAGACTTACTATGTCTTTCACTCTGTTGCCATTCCAGAGAGGCAGCAGGAAGAAGACCAGGAACAAAGAAAGAAACTGGAATTCAAAGTCTCTTACCAAGTATTTGTAATCTCCTGTCGAGATGGGGTGGATCAAATTCTAGTCTGTAGCCTTTTCCACACAAATATTTTTATTTCATATGGCGTGTATATTAAAGAAGCTTTATTGAGGCACAATTTTCAGTGTGCAATTCAATGATATTTGACAAATGTACACAGATGTGTAAGCAACATGAGTATCATGACACAAAGCAGTTCCATCACTCCAAAAAGTTCTCTGTGCTCCTTTATAGTCAATACTATTCCCCATACCCCAGACAAATATTTTGGGGGGGGAGGAGAGTAATTTTTTATGTCAATAGACTTTGATTTATTTTTTATTATCAAATCAAAACATACAAACATGACGATCTTGACATACAAATGTTCCATGCATGTTGTAAATCAATGGCTCACAGTATCATCACATAGTTTGTATTTACCACCATGATCATTTTTAGAACATTTACATCACTCCAGAAAAAGAAATAAAGAAAAGAACTCATACATCCCATACCTCCTTACCCTTTTATTCATTGACCACTAGTATTTTAATCAACCCAATTTTTTTTTTACCTTTTATCCCCACCTATTATTTATTTATTTACTTTTCCTTATTTTTTTTACTCATTTGTCCATACCCTGTATAAAAGGAACATCAGACACAAGGTTTTCACGATCACACAGTCACATAATAAAAGCTATATAGTTACATAATCAAGGCTACTAGAGCACAGTTAAACAGTTTCAGGTACTTCCCTCTAGTTGCTGTAATCACCTCTCTGCTCTGTTTTTTTTTTTTTTTTTGGCATGGGCAGGCACCAGGAATCGAACCCAGGAGTCCAGCATGGCAGGGGAGAACTCTACCTGCTGAGTAACCAAGGCCTGCCCTCCACTCTGTTTTAAGTCTCTCAACCACTGAAACTTTTATTTTATCTCATTTCTCTCTTCTCCCTTTTGGTCAAGAAGGCTTTCTCAATCCCATGATGCCACAGTTTTTATAAACCTTCCCCAGTTGAGGGCATTTATGTTTTTATAGCTCTGTATATGATGAATAAAGCCATCATGTACATTCCTGTATTTGACGTGTCTTTTTATTGATTTACAGTGTCTTTTAAAAAGCAAAAGTTTTAAATTTTGTGACATTAAATTTATCAGTGCTTCCTTTTCTAGGGTATGCTTTACTTATCCTTTTTAAGATATGTTTGACTGAACCAAGAACACAAATATTTTTCCTATATATTTTTCTTGATGGTTTTTAAGTTTTAATTTTATATTTAGGTCTGTGATTCATTCTGAGTTAACTTTTATATATGGTATGAGGTAAGCGTCAAGTTTCATTATTTTTAATGTGTCTATTCCATTGTTCCAGTGTCACTGGTTATACATTCACCACTCCCTACTGAATTTTCTTCACATAGTATTGAAAATAAATGATCATATATATGCTGGATCCCTTGGGGTTATCACCAGAGCTGGGTGTAATGTCTGTAAATAGATACAAATTTTCTTCCTTTCTAATCTGTGTACTTCTATTTATTTGACTGCCTTATTAAACTGATTAGGACCCCTTAGTCTAGCATTGACTAGCAGTGGTGAAGGCATTCTCGCCCTGTCCCCACATGTGTAGGGAGACATCCAGCGTGTACCACCAAAAGCGACACGAACAGCGCTTCGGGCAGCGGCTTGATGTTTGGGCATCGGACACGGAAGGCCGCCCCTCCGGGTCCTGTGCTGCGTGGGTGCTGTGCATCACTACAAGAAGACATCAAGACTTTGAAGCGGATCAAACTCCGTCAATATTTGAAGGCATTCGTCTGGTGTAAGACTCTGGACAATATAGTAACATTTTCATTGTCCCTTCAGCGGGTTTTGGTTGGCCAAATGAAATGGTGTGGGCCTTAACGAGAATTCCTGCAGGTCTTGTAAAGGGAACCCAAAAGTTAGAGAAAGAAAGTTAGAGAAAGGACATCTCCCTGTGGTAGGAGGCATGATACTACCCAAAGATCCCCTAGGATGGCCAGCAGCCATCACCAGAATACCATAGATTTTCAGGATAAAGTAAGCCTTGATGATACCTTGATTTGGATCTTCTAACTTCAAAACTGTGAGCCAACAAATTCCTGTTGTTTAAGCCAAGCCATTGTGTGGTCTTTGTGATAACAGCTCTCTGGAAACAAAGACATGCAAAGCAGGGAATAGTGAGCCAAGATTCCTTTTTTTTTTTTCCTCTCATGTCGATATCCACTTGTCTCAGCATCAGTTTTTATAAAGATTATCCATTCCCTATTGGACTTTTTTTGTGATAGAACTACTAAATAATTTTTACTATACGGAAATTTTGCTTAAAAAGCCCTAGAGTGATATTAACAGAAGTGATGTGAGGTAGAACATACAGGGAAATGGTACCTCATACATTGCTGAGAGGGGGTTTAAATAGGGCAAAGCATCTTTCTGGATAATTTAAAAAACATTTTGTATTAGAGAAGATTTATGTTTAGAGAAAAATCATGCAAAAAGTACAAATTTCCCCAATGCTTTCCTCATTATTATCACCTTGCTTTAGTGTGGTAATTTTGTAACAATTAATGAAACAATATTATTACAACTATACTATAAACTATAGTCCATCATTTATATTAGGGTTCATGGTTTGTGTTATACAGTTCTATGGTTTTTAACAAATTTTATTCTGATAATATATGTACAACTGAAAATTCCCTATTTTAACCTCCTTCAAATATATAATTCAGTGTTAATTGCATTCATAATGTTGCCCTACCATCACCACCATGCATTTTCAGAACATTTCCATCCCCCCAAAAGGAAACTTTGTACCAATTAAGCATTAACTCTACATTCCCAAGCCCCTGCCCCAGCCTCTGGTAACATGGGATTCTAGATTCTGACTCTGAATTTCCTTATTCTAATTATGTTATTTCAGGGAGATCATACAATACTTGTCCTTTTGTCTTCCTTATTTTACTCAACATGATGTTTTCAAGATTCATCTATGCTGTCACATGTATTAGAGCATTATTCCTTTTTACAAGTGAGTAATGTTCTACTGTATGTATAGACCACCTTTTGTTCGTCCACTCATCTGCATGCACACTTGAGTTGCTTCCATCCTTTGGCAATTAAGAATAATGCCACTGTATACACAGATGTGCAAATACCTGTTCATGTCCCTGCTTTTGATTCTTTTGAGTATGTACCTAGAAGTGAGACTGATGGATCAAACAGTAATTCTATACATACCTTTCTGAGGAACTTTGTTTTCCACAGCAGCTGTACCATTTTGTATTTCCTTATTGGGAATTTGGGTCCCTGTTTCTGCATCCTTTCCAACACTTGTTGCTTTCCACTTTTTTAAATAGTAGCCATTCTAATGGGTATGAAATGTCATCTCATGTTGGTTTTGATTTGTATTTCTCTAATAGTCAATGATATTGAGCATCTTTTCATGTGCTTATTGGCCATTTGCATATCTTCTTAGAAGAAATATCTATTCATGTCTTTTGCTCAATTTTAAATTGGGTTGTTTGCCTGTTTGTTGTTTAGTTGTAGGATTTATCATTATATTCTGGCTAGTAAACCCTCATCAAGTATGTAGTAAAATACTGAAAGATTTCTAAGATCAGAAAAAAAGACAATGATGTCCACCGTCACCGTTACTATTCAACATTGTACTGGAAATTCTAGCCAGAGTGATTAGGCAATGACAATAAATAAACACATCCAAATTGAAAAGGAAGAAGTAAAACTTTCACCGTTTGCTGATGACAAGATCCAATATATAGAAAATCCTGATAAATTCACCACAAAGTACTAGAGCTAATAAATGAATTCAGCACAGTGTTGGGGTACAAAATCAACACACGAAGATCAGTAGTGTTTCTATATATTATTAAGGAACAATTACAACAAGAAATTTTAAAATTCCATATACAATCACACTAAAAGAATCAAATAATTAAGAATAATTGTAGCTGAGGATGTAAATGACAATCGCATGAGAAGCTAATAGCAATCAAAGACCTGAATAAATGGAAAGATATTCTGTGTTTGTGGATCAGAACACTAAATAATGTTACAAAAGTGTTGCATTCATCCAGATACAAAAGGGGGTGGGGGGGCATAGACCCTACCTCTCAAAGAGGAGAATCAAGTTCACATTGCGGAATAGCATATGGAATGAGAGATATTGTTATAATCATCTTTGGAAAATATGATCTGCTGTGATTTTATTTCTAATTCCAACTTTATTCCATCATAGTGGTTACTTGGAGATACACTGAAAAGAATTTTGGGGTCACATTCAGCTTCAGCAGAAAATAGCATTATGTCTGATTAGTAGTATCTTCTGTAGACAGCACTTGGGAGAATTGAAGACCAGCTGAACTTCCTGAGCCTTAGTTTCCTTATTTGCAAATTAAGAGTAAAACTGTCTGCTCTAGCTACTTCACAAGATTATTGTGACGATAAAATGAGACAATGGATATAGGAGTCTATGCTCTTTCATCCTTATAGTTAATGATCATCTGTACCTCCTATGAGAAAAGTCATACCTGGACTCAAAATTTACAAGACCACAAACGAATATTGACTACATTTGTGGAACTCAACTTCTTCTCTCAAACCACAGCCTGGTTCCCAGGAGTTGAGCAGGTATTGGGTAGGTCTGGGTACTCATCAGGGCTCTATGCATTACTCTGTTTTATCACAGAGAATTCCCTCAGTCCATGACAACCTCTTACTGCTCCAGCTCTCATCTGTCCACAACCACTTGAGAGATATATCAAACCAGACCTACCCATCCAGGCCCTTCCCAAATTCCCGACTCAAATATACCATGAAAGATAAATCAATGCTTGTTGTTGTTTTTAAGTCCCTAAGTATTTGGAGTGATTTGTTATGCAGCAATGGTAACTGGAACAAAACTCTGTTTGTTATCCACACAGAAAGAAAGAAATAATGTGACACATTTTCATGTCCCTCTTTCCACTCTATTTATGACAACTTGTTCTTATTCCTTTTTTAAGCTGAGACTCAGAGAATCCAGTTTAGTTTCCCCAAGGTGACCTGGTAATATACAGTGGTGGAATAAGGAACAGAGTCCAGACTTAAAATTCTACGCTTTTAAACTTTGAGACTGGGTTATGTCATCATGACTGAGCCTATGATTCTGCATTGGTGAACTCATCTGCTTAGGTGGTTCCAACACTGCTCTCTGTGAGAGTTATGGAGACCATTGTGGTTAATACAGGTAGGCACTCCAGAAGAACATGTTCTTAAACTTAAGCCACTCTTGTGAGTGTGAGCCAGTTGCTAGTAAGACCTTTCGATTAAGTTACTTCAGGTAAGATGTGGCCTATCTCAATTAAAATGGGTCTTAATCTTATTACTGGAATCATTAATAAGCAAAATGAAATTCAGAGAGAGAAAGCCACATGGAGGGGCCAGAAGCAGAACATGAATGGAACCCAGAAGGACATGGAGTGGCCAGGAAAAGCCACCATGTGCATCATCATGTAACTAGGAGCCAAGGATCAAGGATCACCAGCAACCAGTCCCAGAACACTAGTCTTGATGCATACACATATAGCCATCATGAGTACCAAGACTTGATCAAGACAGGAAGAAAGCATTGCCTTGATTTGAACTTTCTTTCAGCCTGAAAAGCATTAAATTCTCAGTGTTTTACCTGACCCATTGCATGGTATTTACTTGATCAGCCAAGGAAACTAAAACAGGGACATTTATCTTCCTTCATCCCTGCCATTCCTCCATGGCCCTGCCAAACTGCTTGATGCTGTTATCTCTCCCTGCCAAAGTGGTGAGAGTTGACTTCAGGGCTAAAATAGCTTTTCCTAACCATGTCTTGGCCTTGGATTTCCCTTGCGAAAATTGAGAAACAGTTCCTGAGGCTGCAATCTTTGTCCCAGAGAGTTTTCTTTTGCTGATAGCCTTTCAACCAAGGCTTCTTTGGAGTTGGAACTAATGCTATTCCAAATGCCTAACTTCTGAGGCAGATCAGATAAGAAAGAAATAATTCCACAGAGATTGCTAACATGGAGGTCTTCATGTTAAGAAGTAACATAGAGTCTGAAGCATAGAAGACTGTTAAATGTGTGGTCCATGCCCAGAGGCTTTTGTGCAGTTAAGGACAATCTGTAAAGTCAACTAAGCCCTACAAATATCCAGGAAGAAGATGGGGTAGCTGAGGATGATGAAAAACAGAACTTCATTGGACTTTGGCAGACATTTGGTCCCTCATGACTAGAGCTTTCTCCATCAAGCAGAGGGATGGTTAATTAGGGATGCAGATGTCAGAAGCTCATTTGTTTAATAGCAGAGCTAAATGACACATTTCTTTTTCATCAGGTATCCTGAAAGTGGTGTCTTGGCATTAACTTCTCCTTAGCTGAATAAACTGAGACTGAGATTTGGGAAACCTATGGTAGTCACAATCTTGCCCCATCTCTTTTGAGATCTTGTTCAAATGTTCAAGGTCTAATACTTTAAGTAGTGGTTGATCTGTTCACTGAACCTCACATGCCTGAAGCTTTATGATTGCCAAACCTTCCCTCTACTGGCAAGGCAGAGAAGGATAAATTAAAGCTGATGAAAATATCACAATTCTCTTTCAATGAGTACGTCAGTCTGGTCAACAGGAAAGATGCCCATGGATTTTAATTGGTCTCAGGGGAGAAGAACAGAACGTTATAAAATGTCCTTGTTCACCCTAATATTGCATTATCTGAGCCAGAGGGCGGCTGCAGTATTTCCCCTTGGGCTCAGGATGTCTGCCTAGAAATAAACTTGAAGTTCAGTTTAACATATTTACCACCATGTTGCTTCAGAACAGATATTCTTCATTGGAGCTAACTTTAGAGATACAAAGTCTATACCATCTCTAAATAGGTCCATTTTGTTTCTAGAATACTCCCCCAGAGGGCACAAATGTTGGAGGAGGGACATTACATCCAGAAAGCATGATCAGGAAATAGCTGAGATTAAATTTGAGTCTGGATTCTCATGCTCATCTCACCCATAATTTCAGAAGCCTTCACTTTCCTGTGCCTTGAATTCTCCATCAATAAATGGGATGGTTGTTTTCTCAGAAAATAATTTACTGTGAAGTCATCATATCCATGTCAACATCCTCTAAACTTCTAGAGATTGACAAGGTTTCACTATCAAATGGCATTGTCAAATTTCAAGAGTGTCTCTTCTACCTACATTTTCTACCTATAAAACTCACATGCTGTATTAGTCAGGGTAGGCTAAATTTTGACACAGGGTTTGATAGGTACAACGAATCCCCACACCCCAAAGGCTTTTTCACTCTCATCACAGTATGACACAGGTAAGATGGGTCACTTCCATCTTACAACTTTGTTAGCTTTGCTTCCAGCTATACGGGCAGGAAAAAGACCATGCATCTAATTCATACCCCTTCTTTACTTCCCCAGACAGGAAATACTACATATTACTTTCACTCATATTCATGCCCATGAACTAGAATTACTCATAGTCACATTAAGGCAAGGGAGGCTGGGAAATATGGGGACGCTCATAGAATAGTTGGAGCACACTGTGTTTTTACCACATATTCCATGAGTGTTATTATTTGTGTAGCCCTGTCTAACTCAGGCAGGAATTCAAAAAAAGGAAAAATTCATCCAACAAATTTACCAGGTTTCATTACCTAGAGACCCAAAGATAAATAAGAGCTAGGTCCAGCCCAAGGAATTCACAGTTGGGGGTGTGGGAAGGGATGCAGATGTGTAAATTACTGGGTAATACATAGGTGACCAGACATATAAATGCAGTGTGTGGGAAGAGAGAGGAGGAGTGATAAAGGCTGAGTCAAGTAAGGCTAAACACAGGAGTTGTCTTGAAAGCTGATTCTTAGTTTCTTGACTGAGCATGAGGAGTTTACCAGGTTGTGGTTTGGAGTGGGGAGTTCCAAAGTAGAGAAAAAAGAGCTTAGGGTTTGACTCTCTTTCTTTTACACCAAAGCTAGTGGGGCAGACTCCTTCAGTCCACTGGGTTAGAGCTGTGCTTCTGCTTTTTGTTGTTGTTGTTTGTTTGTTTTAAATTTTGTTAGAGAGGTTATGGTTTTATAGAGCAATCATGAATATAATAAAGGATTCCCATAAACTACCCCCCCCACCAATACCTTGCATTGAAGTGGAATCTTTATTACAACTGATAGCATATTATTGTAATTGTATTATTAATTAACTTTCAAGGTTTGACTTGGGTTTCACTATGTAGTGTATCTCCACAGATTTTACAAAAATTTTATTTTACTATATACACAATCTAACACTTCTCCTTTTCATCATATTCAGATACATATTTCAGTGCTCTTAACAGCACTCACAGTGCTGTGGTACCATCACCACCATCCATTCTCAAAACAGTTCCGTCAATCCAAATAAGAAGCCTGTACATTTTAAGTCTTAACTTCACATTCCGTATCCTCACTGCATCCCCTGGTAATCTAGATTCTAGATTCTGACTGTATGAATTTGCTTATTCTAATTATATCAAAACAGTGAGATTTTGATATTTGTCCTTCTGTATGACTTATTTCACTGAACATGACATCATCAAGGTTCATCCAAGCTCTCGAATGTATTAGAACTTAATTCCTTTTTACAACTGAATAATTTTCCATTGTGTGTGTATATATATATGTATATATATATACACACACTATATATATATATATATATATATATATATATATATATATATATATATATAAACTTTTGTTTATCCATTCATCCATAGATGGACACTTCAGTTGCTTCCGTCTTCTGGGAATTGTGAATAATGCTGCTATGAATGTTGTTAAGCAAACATCTGTTTGAGCCTCTATTTTTAATTTTTGGGGGTATATACCTAGTAGTAGAATTGCCAGATCATAGGGTGGTTCTATTCTTAGCTTTCTGAAGAACTACCAAACTGTCTTCCAGAGCAGCTGCACCACTTTACATTGCCACCAGCAATGAATGAATGTTCCTATTTCTCTGCATCCTCTCCAACATTGTTATTTTCTGTTTTTTTAAAAATAGGAGCCATTCTAATGGGTGTGAAATGGCATCTCATTGTGGTTTTGACTTGTATTCCCCAATGGGTAATGACATTCTGCACCTTTTCAGGTGCTTCATGGCCTTTTATAGATCTTCTTTGGAGAGACGTCTGTTCAAGATTTTTGTCCATTTTTAAATTTTATTTTGTCCAGTTTTTCATTGAGTTGTATGTTTGTTGTTAACTTGAAGGATTGCTTTATATGTTCTGGATATTGATCTTTTATCAGACATATGGTTTCCAAATATTTTCTCCCATTGGGCAAAGCTGTCATTTTAATTTCATGATAAAGTCCTTCAAGGAACACAATTTTTTAATTTTGATGAGGTTCCATTTATCTATTTTTTCTTTTGTCGTTTGTGCTTTGAGTGTAAAGTCTATATAACACCATTGCCTAACACAGGCCATGAAGATGCTTCCCCATATATTTTTCTCAGAGTTTCATAGCTCTAGCTCTTATATTAAGGATCATATTGTAGTTCTATTTTTGATCCACTTTGAGTTGATTTTTATATGGTGTGAAGTACAGGTCCTCCTCTTCTTTGCGTGTGAAAGGAGATCCAATTTTCCCAACACCGTTTGTTGAAGAGGTTGTTCTTTCCCAATTGAGTGGTCTTTGCCACCTGGCCATAAATGTGAGGGTTGATTCCTGAGCTCTCAATTCTATTTCACTGAATTCTATGTCTGTCCTTGTGCCACTACTGTGCTGTTTTGATTACTATGGCTTTGTAAAAAGTTTTAAGGTCCTGAAGTATGAGTCCTCCAGGTTCATTCTTCTTTTTCAAGATGGCTTTAGTTATTTGGGATTCCTTACCCTACCATACAAATTTGATGATTGGCTTTTCCATTTCTGCAACAAAGTTTGTTGGAATTTTTATTTGAGCTTGTATTGAATCTATAAATTGCTTTGGGTAGTCTTTACATCTTAACAATGTTTAGTCTTCTAATCCATGAGCATGGAATAACCTTCCATTTATTTAGATATTCTTTAACTTTTTTTAGCAATGGTTTGTAGTTTGTTGTTCTCATCCTTTACATCCTTGGTTAGATTTATTCACAGACATTTGATTCATTTAGTTGCTATTGTGTTTTGAATTTTTTTCTTGATTTCCTCTTCAGATTGTTCATTGCTTGTGCGTAGAAAAACTACAGATTTTGGGGGTGCTGATTTTGTACTTCTCCATTTTGCTGAATTCACTTTCTAGCTATAAGAGGTTGGGTTTTTTTTTTTGAGTATTTTCTATATATAGGATCATATAATCTATGCATTTTTCAGAATTTTCTGAATATAGGTAATGCTATCTGCAAATAGGGAAAATTTTACTTATTCCTTCCCAATTTGAATGCCTTTTATTTCTTTTTCTTGCCTAATTTCTTTGGCAAGAGCTTCAAGTACAATGTTGAATAAGAGTGGTGACAGTGGGCATCCTTGCCTTGTTCCTCAGAGAGAATGCTTTCATTCTTTCACCATTAAGTAGGATATTATTTATGGGCTTTTCTTATATGCTGTTTATCATGTTGAGGAAGTTTCTTTGATTCCTAGTGTTCTAAGTGTTTTAATCAAGAAAGGATATTGTATTTTATCAAATGCCTTTTCTGCATCAATTTAGATGATCATGTGGTTTTTTCCCCTTCATTCTGATAATGTGGTGTATTACATTAACTAATTTTCTTATGTTGAGCTAACCTTACATACCATGGATAAATCCCACTCAATCATGGTGTAAATTCTTTTACTATGCTGTTAGATTTGGTTTGCTATTTTTTTTGAGGAATTTTATATCTATATTCAGGAGAAATATTGGTCTGTAGTTTTCTTTTCTTGTGGTATCTTTATCTGGCTTTGGTATGAGAGTGATGTTTAACTCCTAGGATGAGTTTGGGAGTATTCCCACCTCTTCAATTTTTTGGAAGGGTTTTAACAGAATTATAGTTATGTCTTTTTGGAATGTTAAGTGGAATTTCCCTGTGAAGCCATCTGGTATTGGGCTTTTCTTTGTTGAGAGTTTTTTGATTACCGATTCAATCTCTTTATTGGTAAATAGCTTCTTAGATCCTCTATTTCTTCTTGCATCCATGTGAGTAGTTTGTGTGTTTTTAAGAATTTGTCTGTTTCATTTAGGTTGTCTAATTTATTGGCAAATAGGTGTTCATAGTATCTTCTTATGGTCCTTTTTATTTCTGCAGGGTGCGTTAGTATCCTCCCTCTTTTCATTTCTGATACTTGTTATTTGTATCTTCTCTCTTTTTTAATTTGTCAGCCTAGCTAAAGGTTTGTCGATCTTTTCAAAGAATCAACTTTTGGTTTTGTTGATTGTCTCTATTGTTTTTTGTTTTTTTGCTTACTTTTCTTTCATTATCTCCACTCTGATCTTGTTATTTCCCTCCTTCTGCTCACTTTAGGTTTAGTTAGTTCTCCTTTTTCTAGTTTTTCTAGGTATCTGATTTGAGGTCTTACTTTTTTTTTTTGCTTGGGCAGGCACCAGGAATCGAACCTGGGTCTCCAGCATGGCAGGTGAGAACTCTGCCTCTGAGCCCCCGTCGCACCGCCCTCTTACTTTTTTTAATGTAAGCATTCAAAGCTATAAATTCCCCTCTCTGCACACACCTTCATTGCATCCCATATGTTTTGCTATGTTGTATTTTCATTTGTCTTAAGATATTTCCTAATTTTGCTTTTGATTTCCTCTTAGCCCATTAGTTGTTTAAGGCTATGTTGTTTCATTTCCACCTATTTGTGTATTTTCTGTTTCTCCCTCTGTTACTGATTTCTAGCTTCATTCCATTGTGGTTGGAATACATTGCATGATATCAGTACCTTTGAATTTATTGAGTCTTGTTTTGTGGTCTCATTTTGAGATTGAGCCGTATGAACTTGAGAAGAATGTACATTCTGTTTTCATTGGGTGCAGTGTTCTAATATATGTTATTAGGTCTATTTGCTTTAGTGTATCATTCAAGTCTAATACTTTATAGATCTGCTGACTCAGTGTTCTATCCATTTTTGAGAGTGGTGCTTTAAATTTTTCTACTATTAATGTAGAACTGTCAATTTCTCTCTTCAAGTCCGTCAGTATTTGTTTCACATGTTCTGGGGCTCTGCTCTTAGGTGTATATGTATTTGTAACTTTTACATCTTCCTGTTGAATCGTCCTCTTTGTCAGTATCTAATGATCCTTGTCCTTTTGACATAGCCTATGTTATCTGATATTAGTATAGCCGCCCATCTCTCTTTTGGTTTCTATTTTCATGGTATATTTTTCCCAATCCTTTCACTCTGAACCTACTTGTATCTTTAACTTTAAGGTGAGACTCTTTTGGTTAGCATATAGTTAGGTCAAGCTTTTTTTTTTATTCATTCTGACAATCTCTGCATTTAGACTGGAGAATTTAAACCTTTTAATCTAAAGTCACTGATAATACAGGATATTTTTCTGCCATTTCGTTACTTAGACTTTCTAAGTCTTAAAATGTTTTTGTCACTCACTTCTGTTAAAACCTACTTTCCTATTTACTTAATATTTTGTGTTGTACCATATTGAGTGATTTCTCACTTCTCTCTGGATATATTTTTCATCTGTTTTCTTTGTGGTTACCATGGGGTCAAAATATAATATCCTGAATATATAACTTTCATATTTATTTGATACAACTTAACTTCAATAGCATCTACAGATACTTCTTCTACACCTCTCTTTCCACCCACCACTTTTTGTACTTATTACCACTTATGTCTTGTACATTGTATTTCTAAAAACAGATATTACCTTTGATTCATTTTCATTTTAGCATCTGTAGGAAGTAAAAAGTGGAGTTATATACCAAAAAATATGCTACTATAATACTGGCATTTATAGTTACCCAAATGATTATGTTTATGCAGGCTTTCATTTCTTTATGCTGTCGGAACCATTGTCTAGTGTCCTTTCTTTTCAGTCTGAAGAACTCCCTTTGGCATTGCTGATCTAGTGGTGATGAACTCACTCAGCTTTTGTTTATCTGTAAATATGTTGATCTCCCTCAATTTTGATAGAGAGTCTTGGCTGTCACAAAATTCTTGGCTAGAGGTTGTTTTCCTTCAGCACTTTAAATATTTCAGCCTACTGCCTTCTTACTTTCCATGGTTTCTGATGAGACATTGTCCCTCAGTGTAATTGGGACTCCTGTATACAGCATGTTGCTTTTCTCTTGTCGCTTTCAGAATACTCTCTGTGTCCTCTGCATTTGATAGTGTGATAGATATATGACAGGAGTATTTTTCTGCGTGTTTACCCTGTTTGTTGTTCTCTGAGATTCTTGGATGTGCATATTCACATCTTCACACATGCTAAGTTTAGGAGGTTCTCTGCCATTATTTCTTTGAGGAGTCCTTCTGCTCGATTACTTTTTTCTCCTCCTTCTGGGTCTTCCATAATGCATGTATCAGTGTGCTTGATGGTGTCCCACAGCTGTCTTAGGCTGTTTCTGCTTTTCCTATTTCCTTTTCCTTTCTGCTCCTCAGCCTGACTCATTTCAAGTGCCTTGTCTTCAACTTCACTATTTTTTCTTCTGCAGCTCCAATCTGCTCTTGAAACCTTCCTGGGCATTTTTCACTTCCATTAGTGTGTTCTTCAACTCCATTAGTTCTGTTTGGTTCCTCTTTAAAATGTCTATATTTTTACATAGCCTCTCACATTGTTCATTCATTGCTTTCCTGATATCCTTTAGTTCTTTCTCTATATTTTCCTTCATCTCTGTAAGCATTTTTAAGATCATTTTTTAGAGGCTTTGTTTGGTACATTCGTTATCATCTCCTTCATTGGTGTTTTCTGTATTTTTATCCTCTTCCTTTGGGGATCATCATCTCCTGTTTCTTTGTCTTACTCTCTTTTGTTGTACACTGTACAGTTTAATATTTTAAAATATTGAAATAATTTAATAGTTTTGGGGGTGTCTGTTTCTTGGTTTTGCAGCCAGCTATAATAAGACAGAGATTTTCTTGAGCTTCAGTCTCCTATCAGGAAGGTCTGTCCAAGGCAAATGAAGGATGCAGGTTTTCCCTGTCTTTCTGGACCTCTGTCTTATCCTGGACTTTCTTTTGTTAGTTGTTTTCCAGTTCCCCTGTTTACAGGAGTTTGGTTGTCCCCTCTGTTTCCCAGGAGATGGACCTCAATCTCTTGCTAGCAGGTCTTTGTTCCAGACCATCTGCCTCTATAGGTTTTTTCACTTATTTCCCCATCTCATGCTCCTTTTGCTTGGAGGGCAAATTCTGCAGAAGTGTCACCTTGCAGAGGTCTTTCTTAAGTCCAGCTTTCCCAGCCCAAACAGGGCCAGGGATCCACATAAAGAGTGCAGACACGTAAGGTGTCCTGGGCAGGGGATCAGGAAGGCTCCAAAATGTTCTCTGATGGCTGCCCAAAGCTGAGCTTTCCTAGCCTGCCCAAGAAATGCCCCCCATAGCCCTGAGGAGGCACTGTGTCTTTAAATCTCCTCTGCCTCCACCCCTGCCTGGGTAATGTTGAAACAGTGACTGTCTGCAGTCCTTATCTGGTGGTGATGGTGGGGGGGGGGGGGGTTGAAATAATAGCTGTCCTCAGAACCCGTGATCTGAATTTTCTAATCAAAAGGGGTGATCAGTAATTGGGTATGCCCTCTTCTGTTCTTGGGGTAGGGGCTTTTATATCTCTTTTTGTCACCACTTGCTATCTAGAGACTGAACCCCGCAGTAATTTCCCCATGGCAGCCTCAACAGAGAGACAGCAATGTACAGTTCTTCACTGTAATTCATCAGCCTCTTCTCACTCTCCCCTGGAGGCTGGTACAGTGTTCTTCTGGCCTCTGGAGTTTTCAAATAGCTGTTTCAGACACTTCCTGCCTATTTAATAGATATTTCGGTGGGAAGACTGAGGTCTGAAGCTCCCTATCCATCATATCTTCCTGGAAGTTTGTGCTTCCTTTTTAAAAAGAAGTGAGTTAGTAAATACAGAGACCTCTATTTCACAGCATTCCAAATGAATAGTAACAACGAAAAGTAATGTACGAGAGAAAGTAGATGAAATGACACAGTAGTGGAGAGGTCCTTGCAAATCATTCGTTACTTGGTGGCCACGAATAAAATTTAGGGTGGCACCAGTTACTTTATCTGCTGTCGTGTTGACTTATTTTGACAGCAAAGCTCTGAGGATAACAATAGCTGCCTCTACCAAAGAATCTGTCTCACTCCTTATTTATTACCTCATCTTCCAGGAAGACTGACATTTTGGCTTACAAAATTAGGATCCAAGCCCCAACTCACCATTTCCAGAAGAAGTGCCCAGCCTTCTGGTTGATAAGCGCTCCTAGGGGGGATTGGATGTCTATATTTTGATGTGGGGCCTTAGTGCAAAGGTTACTGGCCATAATACATTGCATTTACATGGCAGTTAACAGTTTGCAAAGTACTTTCAGATATCTGTTAAATGCACTGATTTTAAAACACCAACATTGATTAGGGTGTTTGGAAAGGGGCATTTCTGTGCATTATTGGAAGAAAATGTAAATTGTTGCAGCCTTTTTGGAAGGCAGTTTAGCAGTGCCTGCTTTTGACCTAAGAATTTATCCTTCCAACAATTTTACACAAAAGCAAAAGATAAACACACACATGAGTTCATTGTGCTACTTGTAATAGAAAAAGTGGGGGGAAACTTTTATCAATCAAGTAGGGAATATCCAAATGTAATTCATTATAGATCAGAACTATGAAATGCTATGTGTGTGTTAAAAAATGAGATAAATCCAACGCCTTGACATGGACAGATATTTAAGATAAAGCTTTTAGTAAAAGTCCCAAGCATGTGTGTATGTGTGTGTATTTGCACATGTATGTATATAAAGTATATGAACACACATATTACATCTAGAATTTCAGTGGTTACATTTTGGGAAGTGGGTTTGGAGTGAGAGAGACTAAATTTGCAAAAATAAAACTGACACCTTGCCCTGCTTTGTAAGTTTGTATATCACCACCCACAAACAGAAGGAAAATGAACAACAAATAACAACCCCCACAACCTGTCCATATCTAGTCCCCAAAGGAATGAAATCTTAAGCCATTTCTTGAAAGTTTCTGATACCTTAAAAAAACAGCTTTATCCTGGCCTTGGCAATGGCTAGCTGTGCTTATATTGTCACAAGTGCTAATCATTTGTGGAAACTGCTTTTTCCTCAGCATGAATAGACAAAATACAGCCTGTGTCTTGTCTTTACATATTTGCAATATTTTTATTTGGTGAGTCTTCCTTCTACAGCAGTAGTTCTCAACTTGGTTGCATGTTGAAGTCAAGTGGAGGTTTTAAAAAATATTGATGGGTGGGTCTCATCTCAGAGATCCTCGTTTAATTGTCCTGGGTTGTGGGCAGGTCATCAAGAAAGTTTCCCAGGAGAATCTAATGCACAGCCAAAGTTGAGGGTCACTATTCTAAAATCCAGACTTCCTTGTGAAACTTCTTTGCAAGTAAGGGACTTTTATTCCTAAACGCTCTTGTCTGTGAATCTTCTTTTCCCTACACTGCGCACACCCCCCCTCCACTTGCGTACAACAATCAGGAATTATTTTATAATTATAGAAAAGAAATGAAGAAAAAGGTTCCCTATGCAAAACATAAATCACATTGTTATAGTGACTTTTAAAATTTCAGATTTTCTCAACGCTGTGTGAGGTAGATGAAAATGAATACATAATCTTCATTTTAAAAAGGAGGAAATGAAGACACAGAGAGGATGGATGATTTGACCAAGAACTATAGCTCCTAAGGCAGCTTTAGATTCAATCCTAAGTCATTCCAACTTAGGTCTAGATCCTTTGCACTTTACTTCACTGCTAGCCCTAATGGGCTAGGATATTCCTACCAACCTACCCCAGGCCACTGGGGAAGGATCGAAAATCCAGTGGAAATAACAATTCCTTAAGAGCTATAAGTTCCTGGCTTCACATTTTGTTCTTTAACCATCAGCTGTGTGACCCTTGAGGACAACTGCTTTTTCTCTGGCCATCAGCTTTCTTTAGCTTCCTATCCCTACCTGCTCAAATTCTCCCAAGGAGTTCCTGAAAGACATCGTAATGCAGTTTATAATTACACGGATTTGGAAATATCTGAGATTGCATTTCGTCTCCTCAAATCTAACAACAATTTATAGAACATAACATAGTAAGTCTAGAGCCATCATTCATCCAAGTCAAGGTGGTGTACATTCCAATTTGAAAACAGCTTCACTAGCTCTCCAGTTGTCTAAAGATGTTGCACCCACAGTGGAAAGTGCTAGCCTCACTGAAGGGCACACGCAGTTCTTCAGAGGGCAGGAAGAACTTATTACATTTTAATTTTGTTCCTAAGATATTAAAAAAGAAATTGTATTGCTATTGGATACTTAAGTTTGGAATATAAATAAATGTATATTGGAGACACGCTCAGAGTTTGTTTAATGGTGGGAGTATAAAAATGTGATCAAAATAGTGTGTAGCCCATGGTCTAGAGCAGTGCTGTGCCCAGAACTTTCTGCAGTGATGAACATGTGGTTTCTTCATGTTCCTTACCCCTACCTGCTCTAACTTCTTTACCTGGTCAACTCTCTACCATGGTGCCCTATGTGGGACTAGCTGCGTATGGCTTTTGGGCGCTTAAAAATACATCTAGTGAGACTGAGGAATTGAGTTTTTAATTTTACTTAATTTTAAATAAATTTCAAATTAAAATTTACATAGCCATTTATGTAAATTTAATGGCATATATTGGATAGTGTTTTTCAGTGTGGTCCCTAGAAGATACCCCACCCACTCTGGGAATCATCACTTAACAGGAAAGATGCTATTTATTTGATTGCACTATGATTAGAAATAGTGTGAAGGCAGATTTTTAAAAATTGGTTGAGAACCATTATGTACAGCCTAAAGGTAGACCTATTCAGTATGGCATCTGGGGGCATTTGCAATGCAGCTGCCTCATTTCCAGACTTAGGTTCCAGCCATACTAACAAACTTCAGCAGCCCCCAAAAGACCATCATTTTTCTTAGGCCGTTCCTTCCCCACTGAATGCCAGCCACCAGCCTCTCCACCTGGCTTCTAGTCACCCTGAAAGGCCCAGGTGAGCACCTCGTCTGTGTGCACCACTTCGCCTTCTCTACTGCTCACTCCCCAACTTCCCGGTGAAGTGAATCACTGTCTCCCCCACTTCCAGCATTCACCTCATTACATCATGGATAGTGATTCAGGTCTACTGAAAAGATAGGAGACAGACAACACAATGCAGCACAGTAAATCCTGCGCTGGGGAGAGACCCATGGTGTGCTGGAAAACCATAGAAGGGTCATGCAGCCAGGTTGGAGAGAGTTGTGGTCTGGGTCCTCTGAGAAACAGATGTGAACAGATGTGAAATGTGTGCAAGGACATGTATTTGGGGAAATGCCTGCGGGAGAAAGTAAAGTGAGAGCGGGGAGAGGTTGGAAGGGCCATTAGACCACGATGTAAACGTGCAATGGATTTCAGTGCAGCTTCTGGGCCCTGAGTCAGGTGTATATCTGAAAAGTGCATTTACGGCCACCACAGAGGGAATGCCCAGAGTAAGATACCTGCATACTTTGTAAGTGATTAAGCACTATGCAAATGCCAATTGTTTTTATCATAAACCTTTTGGAACAATTAAAATGGTAATCGTAGCAGAACATCTTGGAGTTAACAAATTAACCAATTAAACTATGGAATGTTTTGGAAATTGAGATGGTTTGTAAATTAAGGGCTTTAGTTCTGCTATGAAAAGCTCTTTTTAGATGGATTTAGGTCTTGGGTCTGGTGATTAGTGAGGCTTTTGAAGCTCCTTTCACTTAGGTATTGAAGATTGAGGATAACTAAATAACAAGTGTTGAGTAAGTATGTGCTGGGCACTTAGGACTGTGCTGGATGCCATGGGGGTTAGAATTACCAGGAGGAGCAAGTGCTTCTTCTTTGGAGACATAAGACCAATACTCATTCATGACATAAATATCAATGAACAATTCAAGATGGTATAGATCAAATCCAAACACCTGTGCACACCAAGGAAACAGAGTCTTATCTTTGACGAGGTAACCAGCCAGATCTACCCCACAATTCTATGCTCTGTTACTCCTCTAGTAAGACTTAAGTAATTGGCAGGTCCTAGGAATGACAAAAACAAGAAGACAAGGGTGAAATGCAACAACTGGAAATCTGAAATGAAGTTACTATCATTAGGTGGCTGAGTAGGATCTTCCTTGGGATTCTAGAAACAAAGCCCCACCCATGACCCATGCCTCTGGGATAAACTCAGGCTTCACTCTGGGTTCCTGAGCTCGGCTCACTCCATCCTTCCTGCTTCCCAGGTGAGGGGCAGTTTCCTGCTCTCCCAGCCACAGATGGGTCAAACGGGCAGCTCTCCCCTGCTCTGGCCTTAGAGCTTTCGGGGAGAAGGAAGCTTCGGCTGAGTCATCCCAGTGATAAAAGTTGTAGTCAGCCTAGAGAGGTGTCCCCAGCTGCCCCTGCTGGAGGGCAACCAAGCGAGTAACCCTGCCGGCATCACATGGCACCGTTACCGAGCAGTCTGTGCCGCTGCCAGGACCGTGGCAAAGAACCAGGGTGTTCACCACATACCCAAACACTGACAGTGTCCCTGAGGGGCAGGAGGTCTGTCTAGGCCCCTGCAGACCTCACAGTTGAGCTTGCAGAAGGAAGGCTTCTGACCTAGGGGACAGGCAGTGGAAACCGACAGGATCAGAGAGCTCCTGGAGAAACGTTGCCTGGGAAACTTTGCCCTCACCTTCTCTCTCCCACACACTTCCTTGGTCTCCTCACCACAGCGCCGGTACTGACATGGAGATGCCAGCATCTTGCTCACTCAGAGAGAGAAGGAGGGCAGTGACCGCCCCTAACATCAGGAAGTGTAAAGTTTAGAAGCCACTGTAAAGTCAGAGGAACTTTCCCCCTTGGTTGCAGTTGCTGGCATTTCGAGGAGCCACACAGCAGCTCCAGCACAAGGCTTCGTCCAGCACAAGGCTGGGGGGCACTGTAGGGCCCCTTTGTATCGCATGCATGATTTGGTATAGTGAGCAGAGGGGTATTCCTGGAAACCATATTACTGCCTAGTGGCTAGTAATAACATTCCAAGGGAATTTATTTCATGCTCCCGTATTGCTAATGGGGAGATTTGTATATTTGTTCTAGAGTTTAGAATGCTCCTTCAGCCTCAGCTTCCATGCCACTGTTTTGGGTCTTGGCTGTGTACTCAAATCTCCTAAATTCTTGTTTTCTCTCTTTCTCCTTTTCTCTGTCTCTCTCCCAGGCTGATATCTGCCCCCATCAGCTGCTCCAGCTCATACAGGCCACTATTCTGGGTTTTTTGCTTCTTCTCCCTCTTTCTGCCCGACCCCCCTCAGTGCCTGCTATTTTCCATGCTGGAGATCAGGTGCAGAGCCTGGGGGCCTTAAGCAGGCAGTAGGAGGTGCATGGCTTCCTGCCCTAGTGGCCTGTGGTGCAGCAGGACGCAGGCTGTCACTCCTTCCGGAAGCCGTTCTCTCCTCTGGTGTGAAATGTAGAGGCCAGGGCTCTTCCTGCCTTGAAGGGGGGACGCCACCACCCAGGGTCATCTGAGCATCTCTGTGAAGGGGGGTGATTAGAGTAGCTTGTGGGAGGGTGAGCTTCGGCTCCCTCAACTGCTTCCTTCATTAACATTTCGCTCCTTCCATAGACATTGCTCCAACATGTCTTATGAGCAAGGCTCTCCCGTCTCTTCTCAAGGTGGTCTAGTGACAGAGGACACTGTGAGGACTTCGATGTTCATTTTACAGACAGGCAAATTGAGGCCCACGCAGTTAATGAGGTTCACCCAAGGTGTTAGTGGAAGATTAGGGTTTAGAGATCAGGCCTTTTGATTCAATTCCTCATAGCCAAGGGCCTCTTCCTCCAGATAAGGTAAAATGTACAGAAGTTTACACATGGAAGGATTAAATTAGTGAAGATGAAGAGTTTTCGATTAGAGTTCAGGAAACCTGTTCTCTAGACCCAGTTCAGCCACAACTACAATTTGGGCCTAACAGACCTCATCACTTCTCTGAGCCTCGGAAAAAGTGAAGTGGTGAGTTCAGATGGCTTCCAAACTGTTCCCAAACACAACCGCCCCCACCCAGTGCTCCAAATCTTCTAGGAGTCTAGATCCCTAGAGCTTAAGGAAATGGTCTCAGATTGAACAAAAATTTGGGTCTTTCCAGCTGGCCTAGCTCTGGTGTGGTTTGCAGCACTCAGCCTCCAGAATACAACAGCAGCAGTATTTCTCTGGTTGATGTCTCCACGTAGAAAAACCAGGCCTAAAGTCTCATACTTGAGGATGGCCATGATTCTCACTTATCTCACAAGACCTCTTCACTGGTCTATGTAGGGAATAAGAGATCCCAGAGTGAAGATTTTTTGGGGGGAAGAACATGATGTTTTGCTTCCTCAGTTGTTCCACAACCTGGGCATGTCTCCATTAGCACTCGTTAGCACATTAGCACAGATTAATTCATCAAATTAGGCCTGCCACCTACTTAAGGGAATACTTGCTCAGAAGAAATGGGATTCAGATAGTGGAAGGAAAAGGAAAAACACTAGAAGTAGCTTCCAGAGACATTCAGAAAAGCTAAGAGTGGTGGTAGGGGTGGCTAAAAGAGATGTCGATGGTCCAGGGGCAAAGGAGGCATCACTGCAGCTCTCCTGTGTAGGAAGGGTGGGTCTGCCCCTATGTTTGGAGGGGCCTTTCACCCTATTGTTCAAGGAGAGTGCTGCCACCCCAGTGCTCAGAGACCCTGAGCCCCAAGTTTGTAGCCCAGGGTTCATAGAGAGCCTGGCCAACATGCTTATGCTTGGAGAAGGTGGAGCCTTCGTCTCAGTATTTGGGTAGAGGATGGCCACTGCACAAGCATTTGGAAGGGGTAGACCTATTGTTCCACTGGGCCCAGAGAACAAACATTGACCCATACATGACTCTCAGACCTTGATATCTAACGGGGTTTGCCCTTCTGGATTTCAGAATTCTTTCAAACTCATGAGACTGGTTTTCTTTCCAATTTCTCTCTATTGAAATGGGAATGTGTAATCTATATCTTTCCTGCATTGTTTATTGGAAACAGATAACTTGTTTTCTGGATTTCACTAGTCCACAGACAGAGGAAAAATTGTGCCCCAGGACAGACCACACTCATAATGGATTTTGATGAAACTTTGTATTTAGTATTTTTACTGAAAGGACTTAAGGTTTTTGGGATGTTGGATGCAATGAATGTATTTTGTGCATAGAAATAACACGTCTCTTCAGAGTCTAGAGGTTGAAGTGTGGTAGTTTGGAGCTGTATGCATCCCAGAAAACATGTTCTTAAATTTAATCCATTCCTGTGAGTGTGAACCCTTTGGAAGAAAGTTGTGATGAGGTTTTTTTCCAGTTAAAGCATGGCCCACCTCAGTCAGGATGGGTCTTAATCTTATTACTGGAGTCCTTTATAAATGTAAGGAAATTGAGACAGATAGAGAGAAAGCCACAGGAAGTAAGAAGATGAAATTCAACAGCACCTGGAGGAGGGCTGAGAGGTAAGAAGAGGCCGCCATGTGCACTGACATATGACAGAGAAGCCAAGGACCAAGAAGCACCAGCAGCCAGCCCAAGAACACTAGCTTTTGGGAAGCATGTCCTTCATGATGCCTTGATTTGGAAATTTTCTTGGCCTCAAAATCATGAGCCCCATCATTTAAGCCATTGTTTTAAGCCACTCCTTTGCATGGTATTTGCTTGGGCAGCCCAGGAAACTGAAACCAGGACATCAATTGCCTCTCACTCTAGGAATTTACGAAACTGTGCCATATGTGGCTGCCTCCCCCAGTGGAGCTGTAATCCAGGGGATTCCCATGAATCCTCAGAGTGGGACAAACAATAGCACCAGAAACAATGAAAATCTGAAAGCTAAGAACAACATTTAGAATTTTCCTGACCACTCCCAATTCATTTTTAGGTGGTGAGATCTCCTTAAAAGGGGTTTCAAAAATAATTTGGGAAGTATTGCTTTCAAAATTTGAAAACTAGTGAGCTAGGGAATACAAAACATAAAGCTAGAAAAGAACAAGTTTCTTTTCTGTTCATTCAGTAAAAGGGGGAGGTAATGCAATGTACTTAGAGTCTCAGAGTATCATGAACTTGGCCATATTTCATAGGCCCCAAATAAAATATATTTAAAGTATGCTTAAAATTTGCCCCTAAAGTTCAAAATGGAATAGAACAATCTGTTGCCTTATTTTAGTTAGTTTTTATTTTTTTCTGAAAAAAACCCAGGGATAACAGATAATAGAATCCATATTAACTTGAGGATATTCTATAAATAAATCCCCCTTCCAACTCACCCCACCCTACTACCAACTAAATGATAAAATAGTGTATTTTGAATCTTAACCTTCTAAATCAACACTGCATGGAACGTATTTATTTGAGTAAACATATTTCTTACTTTATTCAACTTATAACCTTTCCTAAATGAAGATTCCTCATACATAATGATCTCAAACTTATTTTTCTAGTTAAAGCCTGGACTTCCAAAAAAAAAAAAAGTCACAAAGACTCCTCCTGTCTGTTGTAACCCACACAACAAACAGGTATTCAGTGGAGTGGCTCTGTACCTTGTAGGGTTTCTTGCAATGAAACCTGGATAGTCATCATCCAACTACACTTAGAAATCTATTTTATGACCAGCATGAGCTGGTGACAGCATAACAGGGGTGAGATGGGCTTTCTCATCCCACAGACCTGGGTTTGTGTCCCACTTTGCAATTTACTAGCAGTCTTAATTTGGACAAGATGGTTTCTATGAGCATCAGTTCTGTCTTTCATAAAACGGTTATAATAATAAGTAATCCACCACCTCCGGAAGGATAACATTAAATGAATGTATATAAAGCTCTTAGCCCAGTGTTTGGCACATAAAACGTGGTCAGTAATTATCCTGATAAGCGATGGAATAGGGTTTGAGGGATGATATAATATGGTTCCCACCCTTAAGGCACCTCTTGTCTAATTCAAAAATCAAAACCAACATTCCCAAAGCATGATGAGCAGTGGAGGTTTGTGTTGAAACAAAGGCTAAATTATTTGACTCAGTCTGCATGAGTTGTGGGTTTGGTGATGGCATTTGTACGTCTATGCATACCAATGCAGAGCTGCAATATGTGATCTTTTAAGGAAATTAAATACAACAGTAAATTAATTACATTTATTACAGATTAAATTTGTTAATTAAGTCTATTACAAAAAAAACCAAATTAGTACAAAATACGTCATAGTTAGAAAGCTAGCCAAAGGAGAAGGACCATTTGTTTACTGCATAATCTGAGCATACAAGTTGAGCTTAGATGTCGGCTACATGTTGAAGTCATTCCCAGGTTGATGAACTAAAAATCAGCCTCTTGCACTGTTTTCTTGTGGTCCTGAAGTTAATGTTATGCAGTTGGTCACAGCTCCCAAGGATGGGTTACAGGCAAGTGGCAAAACTACGAGCCAGGCTGCAACCCATAATCGAGCTGCATTCCAAATTCTGTACTCACTTTTCTAAGTGAAATTTTCTCGTGTGAGGGTTCAGGGAAAATAGTGATCAATTGTTCTAAGCACCGTATAACCCTTCTCGTAATTTTAGAGTAAACAAAATCCCAATGAATGGCAGGTATGAAATATTGTAGACAGAGCCCAGACTATTGCAAGACTCTTGCAGAATGTTCATGTACTTGCCAGGGTGAGAGGAGGCGTTGCTGGCTCCCATCTGACAGTAAAGCCACTGCCTTCAGGCATTGGGCAAAGTGCAGGACAGGACTTGGTGTGTGTTGCATGGTCAGGCATATAAACCCTGCTCCCTTGTCAGGCTCTGAATTTAGACTTCCCCCAAGGACTGCAAACCCCACTTCCCACCCTACTATCTGGTTATGGATTAAGACATAGATATTCAGAACTGTATATGGGAAGAAATTTAGAATCATAGATTCTTGGAATTAGAGGGACCCTTAAAGATCATCTTATCCAAGAATATTTCTGAAAGTTGAGTCCCTTCTTCTCCATTATCTCAAGAAGTTGATCAGCCTCAGTCTGAGAACAGCTGCTCATGGAAATTCAGTCTCCTTTCTGAACATAGACCTTTCCCTCTGGGGTCTGTTCTTGCAAATAATGGTCCATTTCTAGATTGGGAAGTCCTTGAGAAGTGAGTGTGTTTTATTTAATTTTGTAACCCAATACCCAGTATAGAATCTGGCATTCAGTATGTGTTCAATAAGTGCCTGTGGAATAATAATAATAGCTAACAGTTATTGAGCACTTAGTATGTACTGGATGCGATACAAATCACTTTCTCTTCACTGACTACTTTAATTCTCAGAACAGATCTTTGTGTTAAGTATTTTTTAAACCCTATTTTTATAGAATAAGAAAATGAGACTCAGAGAAGCTAATTGTCTATGGTCATACTGCTAATTAACGGCAGAGTTGAGATTTAATATACATATATATTTCTGAGAATGAATGCAATTGTTACTTTGTATAAATAAATTAAATAAATGAGAGAATGGAGGTGAGAAAAAGGAATAGGCATGTATCTTCTGTCATTAGTCTTTAATCTCCATTTGTAGCTAGTGGAATCCCTTTTCCATATAACATGAGTCATGTTTAAATATAGACCCAAATAGCCTTCCCCTCTTCTTCCTCTTTTCAGGCTGCACAGCACTGTTTATTTATGTGTTCCTTATATCAAATGGTTTTAAGTTCCTTCATCCTCCAAATATTCTTTATGGATTCAACAAATGAAATTTTTTTCTAAATATTCTTTGTCTATTAACATCCCACATTTTTCCTGGTTCAATTCCAAAGCCCTTGCCCTTTTCCCATTTGGCAAGCCTCTCCTGATGGGCTCTTTTGGTGGGCTATGCTTCATCCAAAATGATAATCCCTGATGGGGTAGTACTCCCAATGCAAAGCCAACTTCCAGCTCTCAGCTGACTATGTAGTGGATCCCCATGACCTGTTGTACCCCCTGAGAATATGGGATAATACATTTCTGCCCCCAACCACCTCCTGGCACGTAGTCCTGGATTTTCTTCAGATGCTGCAGTGATGAGCCCCAAAGCACTCTCACTCATCATCCATGGCATTTCATCCCATCTGCATGGATCCTCAATAAGTTACTTGCCTAATAAGAGTGATACATCTGGACTCACTTTTATCCTATCCAGTATGTGTTTATACACATAAGTTGATGAAAACACCCTAAGCAGGCTACATGACTTGCAAAGGAGACAGAACATTCCATGACAGATCAAAAGCCAAAAGTGAGGTCTCCAGAGCGTCAGCCCCTAGTCCAGGCCTTTTTCAGTTGCACAATGCAGCTTCTGAGTCCAGGTGTCTAGAAAGCCACTCCCCATTTGCAACTCTGCAAGCCTCTCAGTTACAGATTTAACAAGAAGGCTTCTGAGAGGTGATTTATAAATAGGACCCGTGCTGGCCCCAGGAAGGAAGGAGATAAAGTGGTCTGCCAAATTACTGTTTTCCACAAAGGCCCCAGGCACCAGCCCACCACTTCTTAACAACCCCTGATTTCCCAGAATGGTACTTTGATTCACCTCTATCTTCCATCTTCCTTCCAAATCACTGCAGAAATAGAGTTGATTAGGATAGTTGTCTCATCTATATTGCAATATCTTTATTGCCACATCTTCATTTTACCATCCCTATGTCTCCTAAATATCTTATGAAACTAACGGGAAAAAAAGCATCTGTTGGGAGAAAATGCACTCCAGAAGAAAAGCAAGATCTCTAGTGAAAATTAAACAGTAAGGTGAGTTTGATTCTGTACAATAATATTCTCCTATTAAGTCTTCATCAATACAGCAAGCATTGCAAGATTAAATATCACAGAAGTTAGGCAGATGTGTCAATAAGTGAGGAAGAAGAAATAAATGGAGAACTGGGGACTGTATACTTTGGAAAGATCATATACCATTTGTGGAAATAACTATTACTTCACTCCAGCTTTTTGTTGTCAATTTCAACTGAGCACTGTCAGTCCGGCAAACTTGTCAAAAGAAGCCAGAAATTTAGGTTTTATATAAAATCTCCCAGTTGTTAAATGTTGGCAACTAACTCAATTAAAAACAAAAAAAGTAAAAACAGTGTGGGACATGCTTGTCTCCAGGTCTCAGATTGCAATCTCTGTACTACAAAGAGGAGGTTGACTCTTACATATTTTCTCTCTAATCCAACAAGAACTGCATGAGATATACACTAATATTTCATTGTCCAGATGAAGAACTGAAGCCAATAGGGTTTAAGTACACTGCCCAAGTGGCAATGGCAGAACTAGGTTTTGCTTAACTCAGAGCCAGCTCTTTCCGCTTGGTCTATTGCCTCCCACACCAAAAAGAAAGTTGAAACAAGACAGTCTCAACTAACCAAATGGGTCCTAAAGAAAGGCAACATGTATAACGATCTGCTGGAAATTCTTTGTTCTTTCTGTGCTTCAATTTCCTTCTCTGCTAATCAAGGCAGTAGGACAACAGCTAAGACATCTAGATCTGGACTGTAAACTTCTTGGAATGGAGGTTTTGTCCACTTTGTGAGGTGTGCCATTCCTCAAACCTAGCACAGTGCAGGGCATAGAGAAGACCCTTAATTAGCATTTCTTACCTGAATGCACAATTTTGTGAAGGTACACCAAAGTCAGAAAGAAAGGTTATTATCATTCATTCATCCCACAAAGAGGAATTGGGAATCTACCATGAATTTGCGATTTTCTGTTTTTTCCATGGAATGACATAGTTCCACAGGAAACGTAATAACAATGATGAACTAAGCTTTCTAATGCTTCTTATGCATGTGCCAAGTATTTCTTTAAGTACTATAAGCACATTGCATATAGTAATTTGTTCAATCCTTATAACATCTTATTGAAATAGGTATGATTGTTACCCTCATTTTAGAGATGAGACAAAGGCAAGTTAGGAAACTTGCCCAAGATCATGTAGCAAGTTTGGCAGAGCCAAATTTTAACTCAAGTTATCTGGTTTCAGCATCCATATGTCTAGCCATAGTGCTACACTTTGGTCAAGAAACGGTTTATAATAGCATTTACTAAATCTCACTGTGTTCCAGCATGAAATGATCTAATTACACACTTCTGCAAACATTACTTACTTATTCCTTAAGATAATCTAGTAGGTAGATACTTCTAACCCATTTTGCTATCAAAGAATATGAGTGATTTTCCCAGTCACCCAGCTGGAAAACTATAACAGGAGTTAGAACGGACAAAGGCTGCAGGAGAGGAGCAGTTAGAGTGCTGTGGGAGTTGGCAGATAACAGGGCAGTGCTCCAGATGAGAGTGAATCTCCGCTTTCAGGTGATCCTCTTGTCTTCTTCTTCTCTGACTTCCTGTGGCCTTGGGACATGGCAGTGTCATTGCTGAGGGTTTGGCCCTTCCTCTTGGTGCAGTGGGAAGCAGTAGTCAGTTCTGGGTTTTGGACTTCAAGCCCTCCTCTGGGTCAAGATTTAAGATTGTTCATCAAAGGTTCATTTCAAAATTATATCGCATTTCAAATACAGCATGGAATGTTCTAATTCCTTATGCAAGGGTGAATTTTCTCTGAAGATATGCCTCCAGCTTCCTCCTAAAAATGGGAGTAGGCACTCCAGGCAGATGATAGGGAGGAGGTATGGGCAACTCAGGGGTCTGGTCTTTGAGTCATGCTGACTTTAAGCTTGAGAGAGACAGAAAATCCAGCTCACCATACTGGTTTGGGCAGGGAGTATGAGGTCTAGAAGCTGGGCCTTGGATGGTGTGGTCTTTGGGGTGGACAGAAGCAGCAGTGGCAGGGCCATCTCTCGAGAGTAAGCTCTGTATGTGCACCTGAGCCTATGGCCTGGGATGGGGGTGCCTTCAGTCAGTAAATGAAGCAGAAAGCGGTGCTCTCTGTATTCCTGTAACATTGCGATTTGTATTAGGAACAAACAAATCAAAACCGCTACCAAAGCCTACATGCAAACTGCATCTAAATCCTAAATAAAATTAAATTTAAAAATCATTGAGTCTGAAATTGCCCAGATATGTGACAAACATATTTTAATAAAGGGCCTTGTGAGTCACTGAACAATAATGTTTAGATTCTGCTGTTTTAAATTACCTTTGATGGTTTGAAAAATTCATGTCTTATAGTAGAAAGACTATACTGGAGCATTGCAGTCTGAGTTCATGGTAGGATTTCCAGACAGAACTTTTCTGTACTAAAAGGCCACCACTCAGTTTGGAGTCTGAAAGGAAAGCTAACTTCACCACCTCTGTGCCCCAATTTCTAGCCTTTTTTTTCCTTTGAGTTTCCCTCAAGTTCTATGCTTCCTGTCCTCTCCACTGCCATGAACCTGGTATGGGACTCATTGCTATACAAATGCACTTTCATTTGTAACTCCCAACTAGGTTCTTTGCTTTCCATTTATGCCACTTCAAACAGTGCTGCAGCAAACATACCCTCCTTGCTCCCTACTTTGCATCTGTCTTTCCATTCTGGCTTCTTTTTTTCTTTTCTGCCTTATTTATGGATGTCCCTAATCCTCTGTCAGTTACAATATTGGAGATTAAAAAGTGAGTAAGGCAGAGCCTCTGCCTTAAAAGGCTTACAGAGAAGTAGGGGAAGAAGGATAGGAAAACCACTAAACACAATAAAAATGTTTTAAATTCCCCTATAGAAGTGTATATAGGGTTCAGGTGGAAAACTCGAAGAAAAGCATGCTCAATTATATTTATGGTGGGTGGGAATAGAAAGCTTCATGGTAGAAGTGATATATGAGTTGATTCTTAAAAAGAAAAGTAGGCTATTTTGGAAGCTACTCTTATGCAAGCTTCAGTTAGATAGTGCTAATTACTGTGGTTTGCTAAACTCCAATCAACATCACCCCTGTTGACTCTTAAGAACACCTAGTCGAACTGACACGCTATAGGAGTTTCCTGCCGTAGGTGTGCCTTTCTGGAACATATAATTCCTGGAGGGCTCCTAGGCCAGATAAATCCTGAAATTCAGAGGGATAAACCTTTCCAAGATTATCAAGTAATTTCGTCTCCCTATTCTTCAGTGCGGACATCCCTTCTCAACATGAAAAAGTCAGAACGGGCATTGACCAAAATGGACAATGACCTTTAATCCCTATAGATTGGAAGAAGGATTAAAGGAGGTAGAGGAGGTATAAAAGAGAAAATGGGATTTAACAAAAGATAATGGCTGCTGAATCATTGTATTAATAATCCTTCTAGCCTCTGGAGTTTTAGAGCATCTAGAAGGAAAAATCTGAGATGGTGGGACGGTAGCCCATGACAAACTTTGGGATCTGTTCTGTAATTGCTTGTTGAAGAGTGCTTTGAAAACTATTGCTTTTTTAATTTCTTTGCTTTGTATATATATTTTACAATAAAAATATTTAGAAAAAAGAAGAAAAGTAGGTGTTCTAAAGAGAGACAAGGCAGGAAGGAATATTCCATAAAGAGGAGATCCTGAGTCTTGAAGCAACTGTCACTTAATAGGACATGAAGATAAAGTGGTGAAAGATAAGCCTACAAAGCTAGGACAGAACTAGGTTATGGAGAGTCCTGCATGCTATACACTGAGGTCTTTATACTTAGGCATCAGGAAGCTAGGGAAATACTTTAAGAAGGGAGAAATATATGTAGATTCCCATTTTGAAGGGTCACTGTGGCTACTGGATGAAGGACAGCTGGAAGGGGTAAGCCTAGAAACAGAGTTAGGACTCTCAGACACATCCCAATGATCCATGTGAGAATAATCATGTCCTGAACCCAGAAAGTAGCAATGTATTTGGAGAGAAGAGATTGGATAAGGGAGGCAGAATAAACAAGACCCAGACCATGATTGGAATTGAAATATGAAGAAGAGAGAAGAACTGAGTTCAACTTCAGCATTTCTGGTTTTATGAGTGGCACCAACATCTACCTAACCACTGAAGTTAAAAACAGAGGAGGAGCAAATTGAAGGTAGTGGAATGGATCAAATCTGAAGCCCTGTGGGACACTGAGGCAGTCATGTCCAGCACATGGTGGGCCATAAAAATGAGTTCCCATGAGCTCCAACCTCTAGCTATAGCTTGAAAGTCATGATCAAAAAGCTGTGTTTAAACCATAAGAAAGTATGAGATCCCCAAGGGAGAGCATAAAGAAGTCAAAAGGAGCAAAGAAGGCCACGGTGGCTCAGCAGGTAAGAATGCTTGCCTGCCATGCCCGGGGACCCGGGTTTGATTCCTGGTACCTGCCCATGTTAAAAAAAAAAAAAGGAGCAAAGATAACCTAAGCAGTGCCAGCATTTAATAGGTGGGTAGAGAAAGAAAAATCAGCAAAAGAGACCAGAAGGAAAGTGAAAAGTGAACTCTGATATGAAAATAGGCAAGAATTTTAATAATGAGAATCATCAAAGAGTCAGTAAATTGAAAAATCACTTGAAAAAAAGCCAGATTTTTCTCACCCCCCTGGTCCTATCACTTTCAGTTCTTGGAACATCTGTCAGGGTCAACTCAGATTGTTGGTTGATGGTCAACTCAGCCAATTATATGGCTCCAAAGTATATGCCACTACTTCCTTGTACTGGCTTCTTCAATGTGCCTGATGTTTGGACTCTTTACTTGCCTTCCCTACTCTTGATCAAATCCCAACTTTCATTCAAAGCTCAGCTCAAGGGTTATCCCCTCCTTTAAGTTACCCATAAAAGGGATTTCTTCCCCTCAGAACTTTGGTGACTTTCAGTAATGGCCATTAGGCAAAGAACAATCAGGCCCTTGATTGTCAGTGGTAGTTCTACCTTCCAAAGAGATGGAACAGTCTTTTGAGATCAAGGAGCTAGGCTTTACACCTCTAATGACCAGGCTGAGCAGAATCCCACTGCCAACAGCTAATGTCTGATAAAATTGTTACAGTATATGAGGTGCTTTGACACATTACTTCTCATAGGGGCTCCATTAGGTCAGAATTAACACTTTGCATTTGTGGAAACCAAGTTCAGAAAGGTCACATCACTCAATGGTAAGGCCTTAATGAATATCAACAATGATAAAGAAACTCCAATTCCCCTTGGACACATCCGCTAAAACTATTCAACTGAAGAGATGCATTAGTTTTCGGTTGCTGTTGTAACAAATTGCTACAAAAATTGGTGACTTAAAATGACATGAATTTATTATCTTATAGGTCTTAGATTAGAAATCTGATACTGGGCTAAAATGGTATTGGCAGGGCTGCATCCTTTTCTGGAGGTTTTAGGGGAGAATCCATGTCCTTGTCTTTTCCATCTTCTAGAGACCATCCACATTTCTAGGCTCATGACCACCTTCCTCCATCTTCAAAGCCAGCAGCATTGCGTCTATTTGACCCTTCTTCAATAGTCACATCACCAAAGTAATCCAGGAATGCCTCCCATATCAAGGTTCTTAACTTAATTACTTATGCAAAGTCCTTTTTGTTATGTAACATAACATTTACAGGTTCTGGGAATTATGACACAGGCATCTTTGGGGGGCCATCATCTGCCTACCACAGAATATTTTTCTTGGACTTTAGTTCTTAAATCACAGAGAAGATGAAAAACAAAATGATGTCTGCTTATACAAAAGCTCAGATACCTTATATTAGGAAATGAAACACTTTATATTTTATATGGATGTTTATAAATCTTCCATGAAGTGAGGATGTTGTGACATTGTGCTCAAGTGCCTCCCACAACTACACCCCAGCCCGGATACATGGCCTGAGTGCCAGGCCCATATTTTTGAATATCTTCCTCAGACTATTAGCTTGTTGAGTTAAACTATATTTATAGAGTCACCCATCAACCTCAGACACAGCAGATCCAAAATGGAGCTATCTTTCCCCAGTCCCACTTACCTTCTATATTTCCATATCCCAATTAATTGTGTCATTTTTTCACTCAACAATTATGAACATTAAAATCAATCTTAGCTTCTCTTTCCCCTTCATTTCACTCATGCAATGGACCAATAAATCCTATTTTTCTACCTCAGTTGTGTATCTGGAATTTGGTCTTTGTCAGTGTTTTCATTGAGGCTACTTCATCTTTTACCTGAGTTATTTCAGTAGAGTTCTAACTTATTTCTCTTTGCAAGTGTACTCCTAGTCTACTTTTCACTGTGCTGCCATTTTTAACTTTCTAGGAAAACAAATCTGATCATATCTGTCTCCTCCTGAACAGCCTTCCAAGTAACATTAACATACATGTTCCAAAGGAGATGGGGGAAGGAAAGACTTCCTCCCTGCCCTCTCCTCAACTCCTCTCAACCCATGTATCCATATCCTCTTCAGATCTGTGTATCCTCACATAGAAAAAGATGAACTGTTTTATAATGTTCTGTTTGATTCTTGGACAAATGTGTCATTTTATCCTAATTTTTCTTCTGGACACAGATCTACACTGAAGTTTTAGACCCCAGGAATACCACATTTCTAGATAATAAAAAGAACAGCAAACGTATGTAAATGAGCAGCACTAAATGTCCCTCTGGCTCTTCCTTATGAGCACATGCAAGAAAAAGGAGCGCATTCTGGGGCCTGTTTACACTGGTTCCAGGACTGACTGCTTAGGAAGTATGCAAAGCCAATAATGACTAATGTCCTCAAATATTACTTATTACTCATATAGCATAATCACAGTAAATACTCAGAGGCCCACACACTATTTGTTTGTTTCACTATTTGAACCACAATTTAATGTCTACCCTGTATGGCATCTCCATAAAAGAGCTATTAGCTTGCTGATTTAAACTGTATTTAAAGAGCAGTCAATTGTATGGATTCTTTGCTCTTAATTTGCATCTAAATTCCAATTAAATTTTCTTTGTATTTAATCAAGTTAAATGGAAGCAACTGTTGAGTTAGAAACAAATTTAAAATGACTCTGCCTGGAATCCACTTACACTAAGGCTTGGACCAATCCTTATTAGAGATGGATACAGAGATACTTGAAATTATAGGGCATAAATCAATACTTTCTTCAGAAAGTTACCACTATATATATAGGCAATAAGCATTTAATAAAGATTAATTTTTTTGCCTGAGAATTGGGGGAGCTCCAAAAATATCTACACTGTAGCTCCTGCCACCAAGGAATTGAGATTCTAGTGTGATTTGCTGAGGGACACACCAGTGGAATGCCAAGGTGACAGCTTAGGTTATTTCAATTGTCGTCATGACCAGTCGCCTGAAATAGACCAGGCTGCTTGGTAATTTATCTGATTTCCTTGTCCATCATGTAGGATGATAAGAGCTGCTTCTATCCACTTTTACAGTGTGGTTATAACACGGCTAATGTTTGCCAAATGCTGAATATGTTTCAACACTGTTCAAAATGCTGTATTCCTACTAGCTCATTCAGTCTTTATGGCATCCCTACAAAGTAGATATTATTACTAACCACATTTTGTGTGTTAGGGAACTGGCACAGAGAGTTTGAGTCCCATGCTCAAGGTCACATAGCCCTTCAACTGATGGAGATCATTTTGTGAATGGCCCATTTCTTGTTGTATAACTCTGATCATTAGAAAGTTCTTTCAATGTTGAACGTAAATATGCCTAAAACTTCTACCCAGCTGTTGTGGTTCTGTCCTCTGGACCCAAACAAAATAAATACAACTGTTCTTCCCCATGGCAGCCGTTCATTATTGAAGACAGCTCCCAAGTCTTCCCTCCAGGCTTCTTCACTCTAGGCTAGTGACCTCAGTTCCTGAAACAAGTTCAAATCTATCTAGTTTGGGGAGATCATCCCTCTGCTGTCATCTGAGTGGGGGGCACTCTGCCTTCACTGCACAGTCAGAAAGTTGTCCTACTTAGCACTGAGCAGACCACTGCTCCATTCTCAGAACTGAGAAACAAGCTCTTTTTTTTTGTCCCATTGTTTCTTTATCTTTTCTAATCTACTAATTGTAATAGCAAGACCCATAAATATATCCTATTATGTTCAATAATAAACAGGGCTATGAAATATTATGGATTACTACCTGTCAGTTAGTATTCTACCATTTGTGTTTTAATTTGCTTAATCATGAAAATAAACCTATGGGTTAGATGTTTAATAGAAATTTATCTGTTTATTTCTATTTAGATGAAGAACATAGGTAGAGAAAAGGTATGACTTGATACTATATTACTGAGCATATGATTACACAATGAATATTACAGGGAATATTATAAGTAAGGATAATATAGAAGTACCACAGCAGCTTGGAAGAGTATACTTTAAGGAATTCATAGAAGTGTTTTTTAAATTTTTTTTTAGGTTCGTGGTCTGGGAATCGAACAACCCAGGTCTCCTGCACTGAAGGAGAGCATTCTAGTGCTGAACCACCCATGCACTCAGAAAGACGGCTTTTAAGAGCCATTTTTACTATATACTTGGCTTTTTTCTGAGTAACACTTTGACTTACACTATCAGATCCTCTTTTCAAATGTTAAATTGAGTATAGCAGGAATGACAGACCTCCTTGGAACCACCCGAGGGCCTCTAGTCCCCATCCCTACTTCTCAGCCTGCCTCACTGATCAGGACCTGCCCCAGCGACTAAGCTAAAGACAAGCCCCAGCTCAGGAGGGGATGGGATGTGAACTCAGGAAAGGCGCTCTAATGGGAAGGTGATACAATTGCCTCTGCTTCTTGGCCTTCTCAAATATGCTTTGAGATATCAAAGGTGGTGTTTTGTTGCTTCAATTTATTTGTATTTCCTGGAAACTGTGTACACACCTGGCCTCTGTAGTTAAGGGTTTACTTCACCTCAGATGATGAACTTTTAAAGTGAAAACATTCCTGTATGTAGGCACAGGTCTGATCCCGTAACATGATAGTACAGGGAAAAAGAGAGCCCAGAATTCTAAATAACTTTTCATCTGGGATGAAAGTCAGAAGGGAGAGCACTGGGTGATTAAAAATGAAGTTATAAGTGGGAGGGTTATAGACAGAGAGAGAAAGGAAGGAAACAAATTTGAATAATCCTAAAGCCAGAGGAAAGGGTGGTAAAATGAAACCAAGGCCCTAAGAACAAATTAGCATGCCCCTAAATACTCAGCAAAACTCCAAAGCCTGTGCTGTGACCATGAAGTGGGTTAGATAGAAACTACAGACAATTTCAACTGTAGTGGCTTGAAGACAATGCAGGAAAAACTCATTCTGCCAATGGAATCATCAGCCCAGGATTCCATGTTGATTGAATAACATCTTACTATTTAAATCAGTGGGAAGGATGTTGCACAGCCTATCTGGGTATTTGCCTGCCAGGCAATGTGATTTTGGGGGGCTGGACTTGGAGTGGGAGGTGAGATAAGTGTGACCATGCTCCCAATAATTCTGCTATGTCTTGGCCCTGTTCTCCAGGAATACACATCTTTCCATTCTCCTTATTCTCTGGCTTCCACTGTTCCCTTTCCTGTCCCACAGCAAACTTGGCCCTCATAGACGTGTGACATTATAGTTATTTCTTTGGTAGACCATATGATGGAAAGAAAATCTTTCCTATTGAACTGTGACTCTAGGCTCTATCCCCATTGCTTATTCTGGAATGGTGCCATCGGTGTTGTGTGACTTCAAGTACCAAGGTAAAGCATTTGCAGGTGAGGTGAGAATATCAACTTTTGTCAGAGACATCTCACCTTTCCATGCATTTACCACTCAAACAGAGCCTCACTACATAAGAAGGAACTAAATCTGCTTCCCTTCATGGCCACCCCAAGACAAGGCAATCATTCTGTTGTGGGGCCCAAGCTGGCCAGCTAATGGGGGAAGTATTGAGAATGAACTGGGATCTGCTCCCAGAATAATCCACCAGATGTCTGCACAAACTCACAGGCAGACCTGACCTGCTTTCATGATGAACCATGATGTTCGAAGAAGGGAAATCCAGCTGGGTGAGTCAGTCCCAGGTGGATTCTTCAGGCAGCAGCATCTGGAGGCTTCATCTTTTGAGCTGCACATGGAATACACTGGTCTGGAAGCAGTAAGGAGAACATAAGCCCAGAACACCCTGATGTCATCTTTAAAAGGTGACCTGATCCCAGAGCATAAAGCTGCCTCCCACCTGACTGTCCCAAACTATACACTTCTGGTTGACCCAAATTTTCCAGTGGATGCATTAATCTGTTCACTGTTACCATGTTTGCAATAACGTCTGTGGTGCCAAAACACACTGAGATGATGCTGAGCTTAACTCCATCCATTCCCAGCTGTTTATTGCAGCCTCCAACTAACCTTTAGCAACTTATTTCTATGTGAACCAGGGTTAAAGAGCCAGCTCCTTTTCCACATCTCTGAAACAAAGTGGATGCTAGTCTGGGCCTTTGGAATGTGATCAGTAGGCCTCTTCTGTATGGGTTTGGAGCTGCAGAGCATGTGGTCCACATCAGAGTTCAGACTCTTTTATGTTCCATCTGTTAGCTTGGTCTTATTTCCCACAGGAGCCTCTCTGGAGGCCCAGCACTCCACACTGCAGGCACAGCTGGCTCATCTCCTCTTGCAACCTTGGCCTTGCTATATAGACCATCCCAGGGCACAAAAAAATAACTTGGCAATCATTTACTCAATGTTAGCAATTATCATAGGGAAGTTGCCAAATAACTTGAAAGCAATACCAGTTAGGATGGGGTAAGAACAAGTGTACCTGAAAGCAAATGGCCCATCTATTTCTTCCCTCCCTTCCTTTTTTCCTCCTTCCTTTTGCCTTTCTTTCCTCCCTACCTCTGTCCTACCTTCCTTCCCTTCTTTTTTTCTTTCTTTCTTCCTTTTTCCCCCCTTGTTTAATAGAGATTTTCTGGTTCTTCCTTATACATATTGATTTAGTTTTAATGAACTCTTGAGGTGATTATATTTTGCCAACCATACACTTGTCTTTCTCTTTTCATCTTTGTAATAATTTAGGCATGAGGAAAAGGTGTGTTTACTTCCTGCTTCGCTTCCACAGGCTGAGCATTTGTGATGAGATGACCATATGTCTGTGTTTGAGCTTTCTCCTTATAAAGTCTCAGTGCCCACTCCAGACCATGATTTATCCATAGAAGTGCTCACTGAAGGGCTGTAACATAAAATATGGGAAATCAGTAAGTTACAAAACTCAATTTATTAAATATATATGTCATATCCCTCAGTGCAATTCAAGCAGGTTTAAAATTATATTTGCAAATAATTTTGAATAAGAAAGCTCTTTACATAGTAAATACTTTTGGTATAATATTAATTGAAAAAACAGTGTAAAAGATTTTATACATAATATATCAACTACTTAATATGCATGGAAAATATAGTGGAAATAGGTATACTAAAATATTAACAGCAGTTTTCTCTAGGTGGAAGAATTATAATTTTTTTGTTTTTAATTCAATTTTTTAGAATCTAAAAAATTTCTACCACGACTATATGAATAAACTTTATATTAAAGTATCAAAGTCTAATCAGCAATTTTCACATGGATATTATGGGAATAAGATGGCATATTAAATGGAAAATTGCTCAAAAGATGTGGGTGAACATTGTTATTTTTGCAGTGATTACTCAACCTTAGGGGAAGCAGTAATAAAAATTTTATTTAAAAAAAGTAATCCAAGAAGAGTTCATGCCATCTCCATAGCTAGGTGATAATTATATGCCAAATTAGTGCATTCCCCTTCCAGTTACTCTTTAAACAATGATGTCAGTGGAGAATATTAATCTATACCTCAGGGTGAAGGATGATGCATCTCAACCCACTGATGTCTACCAGTTTACTTCACTTTATCCAATTCACTCGTTGGTGAGCTTTCAGGTTTTCCACTCTGTGAGCATGCACCACAGCCTGGTTCACCCTCCCGCACTCATCCAGCCCTGACTTTAGTAAACTTTCTTTCTCTCAACTTTGTCAGCAATGAGATGTAGTGGTGGGTGAGCTCTGGTTTTCCCACCTTCCTCTTTGCCCTCTTCGGTTGTGGTGTGAGCCTGTGACAAGCGTCCCCACTTTGGGAGATGACCTTTGCCTAGGCCAGATATTGAGCTCTAATCTCACTTCCTCTTCTTTCATGCCTCCCAAGGAGCATAATCCTGGTCACTAAATATAAACAGTGTCATCTTAAAATGCACTCCATCTTCTGCCAGCATTTTTATTTTTCTCCTAGATGGCATTACCAAAGTGTCTATTAATAGAGATAAGGCCAAGTGGCCCAAAACACCTCTCTACACTCTCTGGGCTTAAGGTATACAGATGTGAACTTCCCCTTTACTTTTCTGTAGGAAGCAGCCCACACGACTCTGCTAGGTGCTATCTGGAACACAGGGGCTTACTTCTTCCCATTTTTCCATTATAATCAGCCTTGACCACCAACACTGCACCTACAGAGAAAAATCTCTAAGAGATTTGAAGAGAGGGGATGAATAGTAAGACCCCTGCAAAGCTGACCTGGCCCCAGTATCCAGCGTAGCTGTCACCTACAGTTTCTGAGTCTTTCCATCAATCAAATGCAGTTCTCACCCCATGAGTATCAGGAAGATGCCAACACTGGAACACTCTAATGACCCATACAGTCCTGTGTCCTCATTTTGGCCATGTCCCAGGGAACACACAGGAAAGAACATGATACTTGTTCTCACTTATCTCTGCCTATACCATCCAAGAACCTCTAAATGAATTCTGCTTACTCTAATCCTAATAATAGCCATGTCATATTGAGAGTTTATTATGGGTTAGGCACTTCAAATACATATGACTCACCTTCACAAAAACCCTGCATTAGCCAGTATTCTGTTTTAACAGATGCAGCAACCAAGGATGAGAGAAGTGAAATAACTTGCCCAAGTCATGTATTTCAACATGTTAGAGTCTGGATTCCAATATAGACCAACTAGGTTTTAATTCTCCTAAACACTTCACTTGATTAAAATCCCAGTTTACTGTTTACAAGTGTTGTCAAGATAATTCTAACAACTTCAAAGGCAGAGGGGTTGAACAAAGGGTGTGCTATACTTATTTGCCCAAAGATCTAAGTGACCTTGTAAGGAGGACATCCATTTGCAGTCATTCCTTCTAAAACCGAGAAGGAGTAGAGTATTACCTGAGCTGTCCTGGTTGAGATTATCCTTTGGGGAATTAGGACATCAAGCAAGCTTCTTAAAAAGGGAATTGAGACTGTACAGTACCATTCTATACCAAAGTTTACAAAGGCCAAAGGAATTTGGTTCTAATATCAGTTGCCTCATATCAGAAAGAGTGGAAATGTCTTTCTGAGATAGCATGTGGCCTGGGCATATAAGTCTATGGAAAGATAAAGCTCTGCCAAAAAATTCATGACGGATAGAAAGTGCACATGGATTGGTAGTCCTGATTTGTTGTTCCAGGACTTGGATGACAGCTTTCTGATACACATCCATTGCTCAAAAATGTAATGTAATGGGATCTGGACTTTCTAGTCTTGTTACCTAGGTTTAGGAAAAAAGTGATTGTGTGATCGAGAGTGATTGCTCAATTGCACTGAGCTCCCTCGTGCACGGCTCTCTGGAGTTCAAGTTGGAGCTGCCATTTTCACTCAGATGGGGCAGTAGAAAGGTGGGGTCAAGTGACCGTGATGGGGAGGGTTGGGAGGGGCACAAGAGCTTAGGTTCTCATGGGTTCCCATTCAGGACATCCCAGCAGAGGAAACCCTGTCGGGAAGCTGGGCATCACAACCCACTAGGCTGCCCTTAGGACCGGCAGCTAAGGGTCCTGACAAGCAGCCTCGATTATACTTTCAGTTAAAGCATTTCCACTTCATCTGCCCTTTACTTCTCTATCTTTATATGTTTTTCAATATGTTATCGGAATCCATCTCAAACAACATATATTGTGTTAACACCTAAATATGGGGGTGAAAGTAAAGGGATTTGGGAGGATGTGTGGTTTGAAACTTTTATGTACCCCAGAAAAGCCATGTTCTTTTCATCCTAATCCAGCTTTGTGAGACAGACCTACTGTTTGCGTGGGACCTTGTGATTAGATGGAGATGTGACCCCAGCCCTTCAAGGTGGGTCTTAATCCTTTTACTGGAGCCCTGTACGGAGAGAATAAAAGGCAGAAAACATAAAGAGAGCTCAGAGCCAATACAGAGAGCAGAGAGATGAAACCCAGGCAGACACTTGGAGGGCCACTGGGATCAGAAGCTGAGAGCAACAGAACCCAGGAGCAAGGTGTCCCTGATGCTGGCAACCTTTTTCCCAAGAAAGCATCCTCTTCTTGGTGCCTTAAAATGTTCATTTTCATGGCCTTAGAATTGTAACTTGTAACTCAATAAATCCCCTTTATAAAAACCAATCAATTTCTGATACATTGCATTCTGCAGCTTTAGCAAACTGAAACAGAGGACATACTCACTGTAAAAGTTTAAACACTAGAAAAGTTTAAAATTTTATAGAGGGCATAAGGCAAGTTTCTAGGGAAATATAACACAAGACAGACAATACGATGTGAGGTTTCAAAAGAGAAAGAGTTATTCCCTCAGAAGGCTAATTCTTACATATAAGACCTCTGTAGAAAAGGAACCATCTCAATTCAATGGAGAACTGTGGGGTTATACCCACTTCACTTATGGTTGTGTGAAAACTTCACATTTTGAGAAGAAAAATCAGTGCAGAGCTTCCCCTTCAAACATGCAAAAAATAAGAGCGGCAAAATGAATTGTGTTTAAAACGAAAGCCACAAAAAATCTAGAAGATAATAATAGAAATGAATCACGAAACCTCTTCAAGAGGAAAGAAATTTTTAAGTATAGAAGTAATGTAAGAAGTCCCAAAAATGATATTGAAATTACAGATTTGATCCTTTAACTTTTTGAACTTCTGTGTGCTTAAAATCTCAATTAAAATATAACTCAAATGAAAATATTGTTGTCAACTGATTCAGAAAAAAATTTCAGCCACCCAGACTGACACAAGGTTAGTATTTTTATCCACTTAAATAGTTCACATCAGTTGCCCAGAAATATCCTTTGGAGAAGGGTCTCATTTTGCAGATAAGAATCTGGGACATATAGCAGCAAAGGAACTCAACAAGGAGAGGTGAGTGTTCATTGTGCTGGTAGAAGCAGACTCATGGAACTCTTGGTTCATGGACTGGATTTTTCTTACCTTTTTTACATTTCATCATCTACCAGTCCAATGTTTTAGATTCAGTCATAGAACTTCACAGGGGTTCCACCAGCTGGGACTAAGGGGATTTTTGCCTTTGCAGTGGCAAGGACGGTGGCCAACCATGGTCTAGGTGTGTTAGGCCTGAGACGAACTCTGTGAAAGACTTTCTGGAAAAGACTGGGATTATAAAGAAGTGGCTATTTATCCCAAAGAAGTTAGATACCATTTATCAAGAATTGAAATAAAGAGGCATAGCCCCTTCCAAAATCCATCACACTATTAATCTTTTATACGTATAATCTTTTATATGAATAATCTGATATACAATATTGAGGACACATGACTGATGACCAGGAGAATGTAGTATTAATCCTGAAGCAGAATAGTTTATTTAAATTCTCAGAATGTTTTTCATAAGAAATGAGAAAATGATTAAAGAGATATTGAAGGTATTTTGGAGAATGATACAATTAGAGTACTGTTTTACGTATTACATAGTTTTACTTTAATGATCATTGTTTCTAATCTGTGATAACTTTCAGGATCCCCGGATGGTGCGTAATTTTCCTTTTTATCACTGGCTTACGTAAACACTCACTGAGATCACATAACCTGTGGTGTGAGCATTCTCCTTGAGGGGAAGAGAGCAGGGTAATAAGGTGAGCTGGGGATTCAAAGTCTCGTGGGTAATGGCAAAAACATTGAAAGAGAAATTTCTACAAGCCCCAAGTGCAACATTCAAAAGCAATGTTTTAATCACATCATTTCATATTTTTACAGAGGAGTCATCTTTTATAAGGAAAATATATTTTTCCCAACACACGAAGGGTATTAAAAAATGAGACCTATGGGAAATGGTTTCTTCACAGTGCGGCTGTCTAATTGATGTATTTGGAACTCTTATACCATGTTCCTGCGTGCTAATTGGAAGTCATTTCTAAGCAGAATCAGCTTGCATGGCAATTGATTTAATGCACTGTAACTGACCTGCCCAGCAATGGAGGACAGTGTGTATAAGAGCCCTGATTTTATTTTAAAAAACCTAGAACTCCAGGGATGACAACAGACCTTGGCAACCTTTCAGAACTGGCATGCCAAGTCTTCATTTATTCCCTCCTCACATGCAGGATGGTTTGTTTCCCACAGAATGGGTGAAAGGCTGGTGGTAGCACTTTCTGTCCAGAAGGCCTCCCTACCGGGAAGTGGCCTATCTCAAACCCAATTCCCATGTTCAAAATATGCTTTATGGAAAGATGGATTAAATAACCCCATTACCACCTACTAATTACAAATACCTGATCCCACACCATCATATTTCAGGAGGAAGGTATAACTAAAGATGACACCTTAAATTTTTATTGGCTAATCTGTGATTTCAAACACATAGTTGAAAACAAGAATGGTGCTCAGACCAGACACCTAGAAATGGGGAATCGTACAAGCTTTATGAAGGAGAAAAGGAACAAAGAGGAATAGGACCAGTCTGGACCATGCTTTATCTGTCTTGCTTTTCTCCTTAAACGTGGATAGCACTAAGGACAAAACCCCTGATTTTGGCACACTCACACTTCACCTGTTAGATTCACCATAAAGCTTAGGAAGGGGCAGTTGTTCGCCATATACATTTATTAACTGTAAAATGGACGCAGTGAGAGGATATTTCTGCCTCCTAAGAAAATTTTTTTTTTGGGTCATGGTCCGAGAATCGAACCTGGGTCTCCCACATGAAAGGCAGACATTCTAACCACTAAACTACCCGTGCACCCCTCCTAAGAAATTTAACTGCAGAGCTTGGCAGCCTTGTGTCTCTGTATTAAGTAGATGATGTGATGATGTGGTGCCCATGTGCACACACATACACACCCTCCTCTACCTGGCATTTTCTTCCAAAAACTATTCTTTGGCAAGTTTCAAAGCACATATATTGATACTAAATGTTTAATAAGCAATTTCAGCAGCAGATGTTGCATTTAATGTCATTTGATAAATTCTGGTATAAAACATTTTCTGTGGTATTGTGGCATCATTGAGATGAATAAATGCTGACAAATTGTGACCAGGAATATAAGGAGGATCTTACGTTTTTCTTCCAAGACAAAGTCAGTTGCTTTGGAGTTTAAAACTGACTTTAAATTCCAATTACTAAGAGTTTTGCTGAGAGACAAGGGTTAAGCAGAAAGCCTGCAAAAGACAGTTTGAAATATGAAATTGTCAATTGTTTTATCTATTTATCCAGACCCCATATTTGAATTACTTTCATGTGAATTCACTGATGTGAAGGGATGGTGTGCTAGAATGATTACTTGCTTATTAAACTACACATTAATTTATTCAACATCTTCTTAATGGAGCACCTTCTATGTGTCTAGCATCTTATGAAGTCCTGGATTCACGAAGATGAATGGAAAAGATTTTCCCTCCAAAGAACCTACAACTAGTAGGTGATAGACCATAATTAAAGCTGATATGCACGAACAAGCAATGTGGAAGAGGCACAGTCATCAGTTTCTTCCTGAAGGAAAGGCTTCCCGAAGAGGACAGCATGTGCTCTGTCCTTAGAGGACTAGTGAAATTGCCATCAAGAAAGACTGGATTGGGGGGATTTTGAGGATGAAAGAACAGGATGAGCAGAGGCACAGAAGTAGAGGAGGATATGTAACTGCAGATGGCTTTATTTGATTGGAGAATACTCCATGAGAAAAGGCTCTAGGAAGAGTGGAATCACCTAGTGAGGAACCAGTCTCAGGAATGCGGCAGTCTCGTGGTTAGAAAGAACAAGCGGCCATAAGTTTTTTTGTGATAGTTAGGTTCAGATGTCCATTTGGCCAGGTGATGACACCCCATTGTTCTGTTGCAGTGGACTTAAATCATTAGCATGTGAAATTCATCTAGGGCAGATTACCTCTTCAGTCGGCTAAGGGGAGGGCCTTCCACAATGAGTGAGGTTTAATTTAATTAGCTGGAGGCTTAAAAGAGAGAGGTCAGAAGAGAGCGCAGAAGCTCAGCAGATCTCATCTTGGTACTCACAGCTCAGCCCAGACATTTGGAGGTGCAGAAAGGAATCATCCCAGGGAAAGCCATTGGAACCCAGAAGCTAGGAGAGAAGGCCAGCCCTCATCGCCATGTGCCTTCCCATGTAGGAGAGAACCTCAGGAAAGCCAGCTGCCTTTCCTCTGAAGAACTATAAATTTTTAACTAATAAATCCCCATATTTAAAACCAATCCATCTCTGTTGTGTTGCATTCTGGCAGCTTTAGCAAATCAAAACAGTTTTGTTAAAGGGAAATGGGGTGATAGGTCTGTTTTAAGACAATTCAGATGGAGCAGAGACGGGGAAAGGACATATGATGGGGGGCAGGGAGGATGACTCAACTTCAAATAGAATCATTTCAGAATTTAGATGGATTTAATCCCAGCTAATGAAATAATAATAATAATAATAATAACAGTGCAGTGAAGAAATGCACTGAGATGAATTCATAGCCCTAGATTTACTATGAATGAATTCTGTGTCAGGACGAGACACTTCGGGCCACTGACCCTTGATGTCCCATCTGCTTAGGCTGGTGGTACGGGTGTGGGCTGGGTCGATTCACTGCTAAGGTGAGTTGTGTGTCCTGTGTGATGAAAACATCCATCTACTCCTCCTTTGGTGTTTTCATCCTGAAATATACAAATTTATTTAAATGGAGTATTTAATGATATTTTACTTATTCTGAAACAAGCCATCTCTCTTGAAATGGTTACACAGCATTTACCTATCACATCTTCTCTCATTCTGGTTTTTGAATTTGTCACTTAAATATTTTATCCAGGGGAAGAAGAGTCAGGCCACACCCTATTGTCATCATCTCTCTCTAAATTTTATAGTCTCTAAACTTTAGGGGTAATGGTGGCTGTTGAACTGGACCACAAAAACTTTTGGGCTGGTGAAGCATTATCAATGACTACTAATAGTTGAAAAAAATGGAAAGGTAGTGAGTTGGGAACAACTGGTCAAGAGCAGAAGAGTGAAAGTTAACTTGTTCTTTCTTCCAGAAGTCAGTAGGATAAAACTTTCATGGATTAAACTTGATTTAATCATGTCTGTCCTGCAAAAGACAGTGTGTGTTTCCTTAAAGAGCACTTCGTGGACAGCTTTGACTGCTATTTCAAAATGGAGAAATATTATCAAGAGGAAAATTATGGCACAAATACACGTGAATAAATATGTTATAATGGAAGTCACTTCTAGAAAATATCCAAAGCTTAGGAAGAAATGAGAATTCTGTCAATCAACTAAATCTCTGTTTATTTGGAAATATCTGCAGTAGATTCTGTATTTTTTTACTTATTTTTTTATCCAGATGTTTATGTATATTCTAAATTTTAAGTTTATTTTAATTTTATGTTTATATAGCCTTTTCATCAACTCATGTAATCCACACATACACAAAAAGAAAGCAATCGTTTCTGGGCTGGGGGAATTTGGCAAAATGACAGAACCATCAAATGCAGTGATTCTCAGCTTTTTATACTATACCATCTTAACCAACTGCCTGTCAAATTCACTCTTGCAACCATGGTTTTTCATAGTCAAATGTTTTCAATTTGTCTTCCAATATGATGTTGACTCAAACTTTTGGCAGATTTATAATTTCTCCATTCTCCCTTGTCACTCATTCCCAAGTTTTATATATTCTCATTTAATAGTTGTAGCAGTATTTTACACGTTCTATAAATCTTCATGAAGTTTTGAAACCCAGTGCTATGCAAGTTGAGAATTACTATCTAACATTATGCTTTGAGGAATGGAGTGCTTTGTTAGAGTTCTGTGCTCACTAACCCTCTGCCTGAGGTCGTGAGCAGGTAGGATGCTGCTTTGTAATTTACAGTGCACACAACCTCATTCCCCCCACTGGGAATAGAGTTGGGGGCAAGCAAGAACTCTCCTTCGCCCTAAACCTCGTATAGGAGCCCCTACTTTATCCATCCTAGAGACAGGAGAAATCAGTACCTGAAGTTTCAGTTTTGCTGTCTTCCCATCCCTGTGTCTATAGTACCACACAGAGCAGTCTATTTCTGACTGCCTCTGCCTCTGTGCAGGCAGCAGTTTCCTTGCCTGGCATATTTGTCCCTTCTATGAGTTCTTGTCTGCCCATGTCAGCCACCAAGAGGTCCAACTGCCTCTGAACTCCTCCAGCACTGTCTTCACCAAGTGTTCAGTCATGCTGTGCCTTGTACCTGCTTCATGAACCCTGTCTCTGAGGTTGACTGTTAAGCTGTCAAATTCCCAGAAGATCGGGAAGAGGTCCATATTGTATTGGGGATAGTCTGCTATATGTCGCAGCATTTATTATGGGGGTAGGCACAGATACATGCTCCCCAAATGCCTGAATGTAGAATAACTGGAAAAAAATTTTTAAAAAGGGAACTGAATGAAACTTCACTAATCCCAGGCAAACTTCCCAGTTGGCTCTCTCTGGGACTGTTCCCAACACACCCAAATTGGAAAGGCATCAGAACTGAAGCTGTGATCTTCAGGAGATTCAGAAGAGGCTTTCAACCCATCTCTCTCTGTGTGAGTGTGTGTTTGGGATTCATCTCAGGAATGTCTTTGTGTAAGTTTCAGGCTCAGTTAATGCTTGTTCTATAATTATGTGAAATATTATGCTTATATTTAGGACAAGCTGACATTTTATATGTCTTCTCTTAAAAGGGAGGCCAGGCAGCCCTAAAGTACCTCCCAAAGCAAGTGCCCCTCTGTGGTTAGCCATCAGCTATTGTATGCCCTGGAGCACGTGTTACAGCCCATCAAAGGGCTTCTGTATTCTCAACTAAAATGTGGACGCAATGACCTCCAAGTTTCCTTTCTAATCTGGGTCCCGAGTACCAAGTCATTGCTGCTATTGTTTCTTCCTGTCATCAAAAACTTAACAAAATGTCCATGCCACATGGGCTGCAACCATAAATGCCCCCTCTGAGATTCAGCAGTGGAGACCAGAAACATACCCTGGACACGTTGCTCCATGACACCCCTGTCCTGCTACGCTCCTTCTCTTTACAAATGAGGAAGCTGCAGTGCCCCTGCACATCATTTGGCAGACACCTGCTCTCCCCGTGTCATAAACAGAAACTTCAAAACTAAGGAGCTGTTTTCCTGAGGGAAATGACGTAGGGGAGGCTTTTGTATCCTGGTATGTGAAAGAGCAGAAACTGTGATTATCCTGAACCACTCGGATCTGAGGTGGGGCCTTGGGTTTTCGTGTTTCTGCCTTTTCTTAGCATCTTAATTCAACTAATACTTACTGTCTATCCTCTGGTGTCAAAGATTTTACTTGGCAAGCAAAGATGTCTGAGAGGCAGGCCTCCCTTCCAGAAATCCATGACATTCTTGGAAAGTGAGACACACACAAATAATACTGATACAAAGCAATGTGGGAACATGGAGCACATGGAGACAGAAACAGCGTGCCACATCCAGAGACTAGGAGGGTTTGACAGACTTCAGGGAACTGCTCTGTGGCCTTCCCTGAACTGACCTTGAGTCTGAAGTGACTTTGAGATCCTTGAAAAGAAAGGGCCAGGGAATGCATAATGTATGTGAGAAAATGACCAGGATGGGTCAACCATTCACCTTGTTTTGTTTTCAGCAGACAGATATGTTTGTGATTGGGACACTGGTTGGTGCATACAAATGACATTTGACTGAATCCAGGAAACTTCTCCCAAGATCCTGGAGAAGGATATTCTAAGATTGAGAGTGTGCTCACAGTTTTGGGAGACTTTTCCATGAGCTGTAACCCTAGTGAGGAAGCCATCCTCTCTGCCATCAACCATGACATTAGAAAAGAAGCACTCAAGTCAGAAGTTCCCAGTGCAGCTGCTTACCGTGGAGACAGGCAGTGGAGCAGAAAGCAACACAGGTAGCAATAGCAAGAAGCTTTCCACAGTGCTCCAAACACTGTCAGTGTCCCATCCACATCCCTTGCCCTTCCCATTTCTGCATACAAAGGGCCACCTTCCAACCATCAACCCTTGCATTCCTTTGTGAGTTTATTTTAACCATCAAAAACTGTTTTACCTACCTGTGCTGCAGACCAGAAATGCCAGGGAATTAATGCCCCCTCACAAGAGCTCTCAACCCAAACTGATGGATTGGTATGTCAATGCTCCACTTTGCCTGCTGGGTACTCTGACATTTGTGTTCTCCAGCAGCATTAAACTTCAGTTGCCAACACCAGTATCTTACTTAATCACAAACTCTTTATTGCTTCCCTTCCCTTCCCTGTTTCACATCTCCATGCTCCTACCCATGTTTTCCTGCCATCACCTCCCAAATAAACCACTTGTATACCATTCCTTGTCTCAGCATCTCCTTCTTGGGGGAGGGGAAGACCTAAACTAAGACAGGTGAGACAGACATGGTGAGGTACCTGGAATCAGGCAGGCACAGGAAGGGGTTGAAACGTTAAGCCATTGGATGCCCAGCGACCCCATGGGTTGGAGGCTCAGTGCTATAAATGGCTTTTGCTACCATCATGGTTTTCACCTTTGTGGTTGCTTCTCCTCCAATGGGAAGGTGTGGTATAGGGAAGCAAGGATTTTGGGAAGTGGAAACAAGTATCATAGAAGTAGCAGAAGGGCTGGGACAGGACAGGGAAAGAAAATGAGGTGAATTTCTAGTACAACCACCACCCCCTGTCCCTATCTCAAGTGTGACATTTTCACCTGCATATTAAACCTATGCACAAAATGATGTCGGCTACTTCCTGTTCTTTATGTATAAGGAGATGAGCACTCAGAGCCTGAAAGCCCTGGGCTCAGAAGTTGTTTTTTTTCCTTCATGGGCAGGCACCGGGAATCAAACATGGATCTCCAGTATGGCAGGCAAGAACTCTGCTTGCTGAGCCACTGTGACCCACCCTGGGCTCAGAGGACTTTGCCTCCAGTTACAAGGATCCTGGCTGGAGAAGTGGGGCCTCAGAGTCAGGAATGCCCTAGATAGAGGTCTGCAGGCCCTTGGCTTTCCTAACTCTTCTTCTCTCAGCATTTCCCTATAGGGATTTTCAATTCTGTTCTTCACTAGGATGTTTCCTACATAATTTACACTGTAAAAATAAACTGGTGATGACAATGAGAAATGAAGACATTTAAAAATAACTGTAATGTGCCTGATTTTTCTGCTTAGAATTTCCCTAAACCTGTTTGAAGAAAAATATTAGTAACCCCTGATTTCGCTATGCCACACGCTTATGTCTCCTATCAGCTTTGGGCAACCTTCCCTTTAATTATTTCTTCTTTCACCCCTGGAGGCCTTTGTTTCTCTTACTAAGGCAAGTGTGTTTAGGCTTCCTCCTAGGTCTGCTGGTTCTCCCTTCTACAGAGCCTACTTGCCCTCCCCAAAGCAGCATATTGGAAGTGGGAAATATTGAATCATCTTCACTTTGCCACCGTCCTGGAGACCTGGACCCACTCAGGTTCCAGGCCAGGTACTGCCCTCACTGTCGGGCTGCTGAGGCTGCTTCTAGCATGTTCCGGTCAGCTAGGGTTGAATGGGAGTCACGGAACAGCAGGTATGGGGGCTGGAATCAGGGCCCAAGGAGGGAGGTCAGGTGAAGGTGATATATCAACACTGTTGCCTCAAAGCAAAATATCTCAGGTTAAATACAACTTGCCAGTTGTGCAATCTTCATCAAGAACAGGAGAAGGAAGGCTTATCTCAAGCCCGTACATCAACTGAAAATGGACATAACTTCGTTAGAAGACAATAAAGAAGAAAGGTATATTTTTGAGCCTCATTATTATCCTTGAAGGCATCAGAACTGTGGGCTCACCTGGCCCTTTTGCCTATGACACCCCAGGGTCGGTGATAATTGATGATCTCATATTTTCTCACTCTATTCCAATCGAGGGAAAGAGCAGTCTGATTAGGATATGTCATAGGTGCACTGCCAGTGGTCAAGAGCAACTAAACACTTACCAAAGTCACACAGCAAGTGACTGATAACACTTTGATTCAGCTAAGGGAAAGGCATTTATAAAGAAAATTTTAAGATTATTACACTGCCATGATTGAGATAAGTTCTGAGTACCATGTGTTGAGGATCAAGTTGGGTCTTTCCATTGTTTTTACTTTTTTTATTGTATAGTATACCATACATACAAAGCAAAAAAACCAAAAAAGCAATAGTTTTCAAAGCACTCTTCAACACGTGGTTACAGGATAGATCCCAGAGTTGGTCATGGGCTACAATATATGATCCTATCAGATTTTTTCCTTCTAGCTGCTCCAGAATATAGGAGGCTAGAGGGCTTAAATACTTTTTTATAGTTACAATTGACTTTTTTTTTCTTTTTTGTGAAAAATAACATTCATACAAAAAAACAATAAATTTCAAGGCACAGCACTACAATTAGTTGTAGAACAGATTTCAGAGTTTGACATGGGTTACAATTCCACAATTTTAGGTTTTTACTTCTAGCTGCTCTAAAATACTGGAGACTAAAAGAGATATCAATTCAATGAGTCAGTATTCATATTCATTTGTTAGTCCTATCTTCTATATATAATTCCACCATCACCATATTCTTAGTTATTTTCCACAGTGAAATTCCACAGTGACAATTCCTCAGAAAGTTAAGTATAAAATTACTATATGACCCAGCAATCCAACTTCTTGTTATATACCACAAAGTATTGAAAGCAAGGATTTGAACAGATATTTGTACCACCTTGTTCACAATTGCCAAAAGGTGGACATCTTCTCAGCCTTAGAACTGTAAACTAGCAACTTATTAAATTCCCCTTTTTAAAAGCCATATGGTGGTTAGCAAACTAGAACATTGTGGTTTCCAATAGGTTATCTTTATACTCTCTTGATGAAGTCTTTTGATGCACAAACATTATAAATTTTGATGAAGTTCACATTTATCGATTTTTTTCATTAGTTGCTCATGATTTTGATAAAGTATAAGAAACCATTGCCTTTCACAAGTTCCTCAAGATGCCTCCCTGTATTTTCTTCTAGGAGACTTATAGTCATATATATGTGTGTGTGTGTGTGTGTGTGTGTATGAATCAAAATATGTGATTAATATATAATATATATATAACAATAATAATTAAAAAAATACTTCTTGCATAGGGTGTGAAGCCGGGGTCCACCTTTGCTCTTTTGCACACTGATATCCAGTTTTCCCAGAGCCACTTACTGAAGAATCTATTCTTTCCCAAATGAATTGACTTAACACCCTGCCAAAAATCAATTGGCCATGGACGTGAGGGTTTATTTTGAGCTCTCATTCAGTTTCTTTTCTCTATATGTCTGTCCTTGGGCAAGTACCATGCTTTTTTGATAAATGTGTTTTTATAGTAAGTTTTTAAATGGGGAAGTATAAGTCCTCCAACTTCATTCTTCAGTTTTTTCAAGATGGTTTTGATTATTTGGGGCCACTTAACCTTCAATGTAAATTTGATGATTGGTTTGCTATTTTTACAAAAAAAGGCTGTTGGAATTTTAATTGGGATACATTGAATCTATAAATCCCTTTGTGTAGAATTAATATTATAATGATATTTAGTCTTAGTCCACACACAGAAAATGTCCTAGCATATTTTTAGTCTTTTCTGATTTCCTTTGGCATTATTTTGTAGTTTTCTATGGACAAATCCTTTACATCCTTGATTAAATTTATTCTTAGGTATTTGATTATTTTTACTTAATATTTATTCTTGAATTCGTCTTCAGATTGTTCATTATTAATGTATAGAAACAATCTTGATATTTTTGCATTTTGATCTTGTACCCTATCACTTCATTGAATTTCTTTATTAATTCTAGGAGCTTTGCTGTGGATTTTTCAGGATTTTCTATATATAGGATAATTTCATATGCAAATAGTGGACATTTTACTACTTTCTTTCCAATTGGAAACTTTCCTTTTTCTCTCCTAATTGCTCTGGCTATAACACCTAATACAGCAATGAATAACAGTGATGACAGTGGACATTTTTGTCTTGTTTCATATCTTAGAGGGAAAGCTTTCAGTCTTTTACCATTGAGTATGTCACAGAAGTGAGTTTTTCACGTTGTACCCTTTATCAGTTGAGGACATTCCCTCCTATTTCTAGTTTTCCAACTACCGTCATAGAGAAGCGATGCTCCATCAGTTGAGATGATCTTGTGTTTTATTTTTCCTTCATTCTTTTATTGTGATGTATTACATTAATTGATTTTCTTATGTTAAGCCACCTTTGTATACCTGGGATAAATTCTACTTGATCACATGTATAATTCTTTTTATGTGTTATTATATTTGGTTTGCTTGTATTTTGATGAGACTATTTGCATTATAAAATAAGGTATATTATTAGATATGTCTGTAATTTTATTTTCTTATTGTATCTTTATCTTGCTTTGGAATTAGGATGATTTAGGCCTCATAGTATGAATTAGGGGGTGTTCTTTTCAATTTTTTTTGAGAACTGAGTGGGATTGGTGTTATTTTTTGAGTGTTTGGTAAAATTCACCAGTGAAGCCTGGTCCTGGGCTTTTTTTTTTTTTTGGTGGGAGGTATTTTGATGACAGATTTAATCTCTTTACTTGCTATTGGTGTGTTGAAATATTCTATTTCTTTGTGAGCCAGTGTAGGTACTTTATGTGATAAAAGGAATTTGTCCATTTCCTCTAAGTGATCTATTTTGCTGGTGTACAGTTGTTCATAGTATCCTCTTATAATCATTTATGTTTCTGTGGGGTTAGTAGTAATGTACTTCCTTTCATTTCTGATTTTAGTTACTTGTGTCCTCTCTCTTTTTTTCTTTGTCAGCACAAAGGTTTCTTGATTTTATCAATCTTTTCATGGAAACAACTTTTGGGTTTATTGATTCCCTCTGTTGTGTTTTTATTCTCTATTTCATTTATCTGCTCTCTAATTTTTGTTATTTCCTTTCTTTTACTCAACTTTGAGTTTAGTTTGTTCTTTCTTCCTAGATCCTCTAGCTGTGAAGTTAGGTCTCTGGCTTGAGATTTTCTTTCTTTTTTAACATAATCATTTAGCTATAAGTTTCCCTATCAGTACTTTTGTTTTGTTTTGTTTTGCTGCACCTATAAGTTTTGGTATGCTTTGCTTTAATTTCCCATTTTTCTCAAGATATTTCCTAATTTCCCTCATAACATATTATTTGACCACTCATTGTTTAAAAGTGTATTGTTTTAATGGTCTGGTAGCCCATGACAAACTCTGGGATCTGTTATGTAGTTCCTTGTTGAAGAGTGCTTTGAAAACTATTGCTTTTTTCTTTCTTTGTTTTGTATATATGTTATATTATACAATAAAAAGTTTAAAAAAAGTGTATTTTTAATTTCTACATTTGTGAATATTCCAGTTCTTCCTACATTATTTATTTATAGCTTTATTCCATTGTGGTCAGAGGACATACATTTTATTATTTCAGTATTTTTCAATATTTGAGACTTGCTTTGTAACCTTATGTGTGGTCTCTTCTGGGAAATGGTCCATGCGCACTAGAGAAGAATGTGTATTCTGCCTGTGTTGGATGAAGTATTTGATATATAAATGTTAGGTCTACTTGTTTTATAGTATTGTTCAAGTCTTTTATTTCCATATTGATACTCTGTCTAGATGTTCGCTCCATTACTAAAAGTGATGTGCGAAGGTAGAATCATCTATTTCTCCCTTCAAATCTGTCAATATTTGTTTCATATAGTTTGGGGCCTCTCTATTAGGACATATATATTTATAACTGCTATGGTCCCTTATTGATTTGACCCCTTTATCAATGTATAGGGAGGGACCTTCTTTGTCCCTTTCAACAGTTTTTTACTTAAGTCTATTTTAACTGATATTAATACAGCTACCAAAGCACTCTTTTCAATACCATTCACAGTTCATTATTTCTTTCTGTCCTTTCACTGTCAATCTACTTGTGTCTTTGAATGAAGTGAATCTCTTGTAGACAGTGTGTGTGAGTCATGCTTTTTATCCATTTGGCCAATCTCTGCCTTTTGACTGCAAAGTTTAACCCCATTTACATTTAAAGTAATTACTGATAATGCAGAAGTTTCTCCTGTCATTTTACTATTTGTTGTTTATAAGACATACCATTTTTGGTCCTTAATTCTTATATTAATGCCTACATTCATATATATTTGAATTTTTTATATTGTACCATTTTGAGTCCCTTCTCATTTCTTTCTGTATATATTTTCCATATTTTTTGTGGTTAACAAGGACTTTAATTTATCATCATAAATTTATAAAAATCATTTTTCATTTGATACAAACTTAATTTCAATAGGGTACACATATATTATTCCTATAACCCGAACTCTCCACTTTTTTGTTGTTCTTTAAAAAATTATATCTTTTTACTCCATAGGTCCCAAACTATTGATTTCTCATTATATTTTATGCATTTGTAGTTTAGACATGTAAGAAGTAGAAAGTGGGATTACATACTGTTTTAGTTTGCTAGCTGCTGGAATGCAATATACCAGAAATGGAATGGCTTTTAAAAAGGGGAATTTAATAAGTTGCTAGCTTACAGTTCTAAGGCTGAGAAAATGTCCCAATTAAAATAAGTCTATAGGAATGTCCAATCAAAGGCATCCAGGGAAAGGTGCCTTGGTTCAAGAAGGCCAGTGAAGTTCAGGTTTTCTCTCTTAAGTGGAAGGGCACATGGCGAACACAGTCAGGGTTCCTCTTTCATCTGGAAGGGCACATGGTGAACATGGTGTCATCTGCTAGCTTTCTCTCCTGGCTTCCTGTCTCATGAAGCTCCCCGGGAGGCATTTTCCTTCTTCATCTCCAAAGGTCGCTGGCTCATGGACTCTCTGCTTCGTGGTGCTGCAGCATTCTCTGCACTCTCCGAATCTCCTTCCATCTCCAAAATGTTTCCTCTTACCTAGTCCAGAAACTTATTAAGACCCACCCAAATAGGTGGAGACATGTTGTCACCTAATCCAGTTTAACAACCACTCTTGACTAAATCACATCTCCAGGGAGATGATCTGATTACAGTTTCAAACATACAGTACTGAGTAGGGATTATTCTACCTTTATGAAATGGGATTTTGATTAAAACATGGCTTTTCTGGGAGACATACATCCTTTCAAATCTGCACACATACCAAAAATTACAAAATATTCATTGTATTTATAATTACCATTGGCTTTAACATTGCTAATAGGGCAGATCTAGTGGTGACAAATTCCCTTGGCTTTTGATATTCTGAGAATGCCTTAATCTCTCCCTCCTTTTTGATATACAGTTTTACTGGATATAAAATTCTTGGTTGGCAGTTTTCTTTCAGCACTTTAAATATTTCACCTCCCTTCTCTCTTGACTCCAAGGTTTCTGATGAGAAATCTGCACTTAGCATCACCAGAACTCCCTTGTGTATAACATGTTGCTTTTCTCTTGCAGTTTTCAGAACTCTTCCTTGCTACTGGCATTGTTTCTACCATGTGTCTGGGCATGCTTCCCTTTGAGTTCATCCTATTTGGGGGTGTTGGCTTCTGGAAAGTACATATTCACGTCTTACATTGAAATTGGAAAGTTTTCCACCATTATCTCTTTGAACATTACTTTTGCCCCTTTCTCCCTTTCTTCCCCTTCTGGGATTTCCATAATGTATATATTGTTATGCTTGATGGTGTTTTACAAGTCTCTTAGACCCTGGCCACTTTTTTTCTGCCTCTCAGTGTGAATCATTTTAGTTGTCTAATTTTCAGGTTCACTGATGCTGTCTTCTGTCAGCTCCGTTCTGCTGTTGAAACCCTCTAGGTAATTCCCAATTTCATTTATTATGGTCTTCAACTCCATTATTTCTGTTTGGTTCCTCTTAAAATTTTCTACATCTTTACTAAGACTGACAGAATGTTCATTCATTGTTTTTATGATATCCTTTAGTTATTTCTCTAGGTTTTCCTTTATTTACTTGAGCATATTGAAGATCACTTTTTATAGTCTTTGTCCAGTATGTCCATGATCTGTTCCTCTGCAGTGATGGTTTCTGGATTTTGATCTCGTTCATTTGAATGGGTCATCTTTTTCTCTTTCTTTGTCTCATAATCTTTTTTGCACACTGTATACATGTTAATATTTTAAAGTGTTAACTCCAGGACTTAGTCCCTGTGTTGTCTGCTCTTTAAGTTTGCATGCAGTTAGTGATATGACAGAGATTTCCTTGTGTGCCACCAGTTAACAAAATCAAGCAAACACAAAAAACATCTTTGAAAATTGGCTTTGTGTTGGCTGGTGCTCTCCTAAAGAGTTTAGCCAAACTATGAAGAAGATCAGCCAAAGACGAATGTGAAGTGCAGGGTTCTCTCCATCTTTTCTGGGCCTGCATCTTGCCCAAGGCTTGTGATTATTCATGGCTTTAAGAAGTCCCATAAGGGGAATTTGACAGCCCTTTCTAGCACTATGAAATAGACTTTCTCCCCATCCTTGGCACTGTATTGTATGATGTGAAATGGGTGATCTTTTTCCCCAGGCCAGTTTGACTTAATTGTTTCTTTCACTGGTTTAGTTGTTTGCAGCTTATGTCTGGGCAAGTTCTGGGAGTGTAAGCCAGAGACAAGTTTCTAGATTCAGTCCTTCAGGCAACCATCTGATAGATTGGCCCAGGCATATGATATGCACTGTAGTATGGGTAGAGAAATTACTTTGTTCCCTGCACAACAGAACCAAGGAACCACACTGGGATTACAAGTTGGCTTCACACCATGCTGGGAAGGAGGTGGGGGAAAGGCCAATAAGTGCACAACAAACTTCCACCACTTTATAGCTTTTTTCTGGATTCAGCAGAAAACCAAATTACTTGCCTAGTTATCACAACAATTAAACTCTGAAGAAAACCATTTAACACTTAAGAAAATGGTTCTGCCCTGTTTTTCTAGTTGTTCAACGAGCCTGTGAAGGAATGGCACCCTGGAGCATCTTATGCTGCATCTTGGTCGATCAGAGGCCTCTATGATTTTTCAGTTTGCAAATTACTTTAGCATACATTTCACTGGTATGCTGTACTATTTCAGTTACAAGAAATGCGAATAGTAAAGTGTAGGGAAATAACATGAACCTGCTGGTAACAGATAAATCCAGATTTCTTTGCCTACCCCCCCTCCTCTAATCCAATCATCTACCATAGTACTTCTGGGGATTCTTCACACTAGGAGAAACTTATTTCCTATTCTTAAAGTAATTCCTTTCTAGGTGGAGAAATTAGTTGATATTTAAAGTGTTAAAAATGTTCCAAATGTCTTCCATATATCTGGTTTACTTGGCTACAGACTAGTGAGACTTAGAAAGGACTTACTATTAATAATACTGTATTCCAGCTCTGCTGTAGTCTCTGAATTAGTAAAGCAAAGAAAATATATTAGTATATCAGATTGCTAGTTATCAAACAACTGAAGTCAGGCCACAAACCAAGAATTTTCTCGACGATGGAAGCCATGGATGAAACTGGTTTTCAGTCAAAACATGTTCACACCTGCTAGCAGTTTCTAACACATCATATTTTCAATGGTAAGGAAAGCATATTTCCAAGCATTAGTCCAATAGGCCCTGGGGCAGCAGATGGAAATAAAATGACATAAGTGGATACTTATGGTAGATGAGTTTAAAAATAGTCATTCATAGTTCTTAGACCCTGACTCAAAACTCACATCATCTAGAATATCCTTCTTGATTAACTGTGTACATATAAAATGCATTTTTTTTTTACATGGGCAGGCACCGGGAAATGAACCTGGGTCCTCTGGCATGGCAGGCAGCGTTCTTGCCGCTGAGCCACCATGGCCCATAAAATGCATATTTTTAACTCTCTCTACTCTTAGCGTGTTATCTTCATATTCCTTCATCCTGGCTAATGGAGTACTTTTAATTATTCCAGAGACTTTTCACTTTCAACAATCTGTTTAACATCTGGAATATCATCTTTAAATCCCCTTTATCCCAGGAAAGGAGAATATCAAAAAGGAACAAATACAGGATCTACAGTTAGAAGATATGGGGCAAATTCTAAATGAGTAGAAGGGATTTGGGGTTATTACTTAGTGCTTTCTGAACCCAAGGATCTTTGTCTGTGAAATAAAGGTAATAACATCTCCCTCACGTATAGTTGGGAAAATTAAATGAGATAGTATACGTAAAACACCTAGTGCAGTGTCTAGAACCTGATAGGTCTTTCTGAGGGTTTCTTGTTTGTTGCAAAGCTCCTCATATACCCTGCATTCTACAGATACTTAAATAAATATTCATTCCACATATGTACCCTGGACTTACACATTTGCAGATATGATTTTTAGCCATTAATGGCTCTCCTCTAAATCCATGAAGAGCCCCTTTGAACCATCTCAGAATTAGAGCTGCCTTCCCTCTTCAGTTGTTCTATAAATGGGGCACTCATCTGTTAGCTCCTTGAGGTATTTGGCCCTCAAGAGGATACTGCTTCCCAAATGGTAGCTCACATGAGATTCCATCTTTTAATTATTAGGTAATTTGCAGGTATAATTACCCATAATTGCCTGAACACAGGTAAATGACAAGATGTGTTTGCAAGTCACTGGCCATGTGATAAATGGTCCACAGTTCACATTCCTCTCAGCCAGCACTGACTAGTGCTTCAAAAATTTAAATGCTGGCTGCGTTCAGAAGGAGCCTAAAGTGTCTCACTCATTTATGTTCAGTGTTTCCTTCAAATACGAGCCTTCTTTCTGAAGGGCATCCTAACCATGGCCTGAAGTCATTAATTTGGTCCTCTGCTCTGTAAACTCCAAGTCGGCTTTACTTTAGTGAGTATGTCAGTCACCTAATATGCTGAGGTTGGTTCGTTCATTTCTCTGTGGATAGCAATCAGAATAGACCCATGTTAAACAGAGAAGAGCAGACAGTATTGACTAAGCAATGTCTGCTTGTGGCTCTGGGACTTTAGCATGACTACATGAATAAAGGACACTTGATTGAGATGTCATTAGGGCCAGACATGAGAAAATAATTATGCAAATACTGGTCAGAGTGAAACACGCTCGAGTGTTAGAATCGTTTGCCAAAGTGTTTGTTCCGGTCACAGCCATCGGTGGTGACCGTGAGGACTTTAGAATGTGTGTTTGCAATGGAATATCAGTGCCACACGGTCCTCGCAATCAAGCTAAGCTTGGGGGAAATTAAACACATAGTGTGGTGGAAAGTCTGGGGATTGAGTTTTAAATCTAGGCTCTGCCATTTGCAAGTTGCATGACAACATACTTCAATTCATTAGACTCCAGTTTCTCCATCTTTATGATGGTGGGTTTAGAAAAGATTGACGGTTCTCATACAATGATATACCTGTAAAGCCCTGTGGCTTGAGTTGGGCAAGGTTCTGGTTCCTCTCTGTTTGCCTCAACAGGTGAGCTCTGCTTTCGTCCATCTAGCATACTGAGCTTCCAAGTTAGATTATTATGATTATTTTAACTAAAGGATTATGCTGTAAAGTTGTGTTGGACTCCTGTTGGACTAGATGATAGCACTGTCTCTCTGAGTAGTTCTCACATTCATTGGGCTAAGCATGAACTCTAGAATGTATAATTTGTGAGGCCCAGACAGCAGGAGTTGAGTTTACAAAAAAAAAAAAAAAAGATCATGAGGAGAAAGAAGAAAGAGAAACGCAAAGGGCAAAGAAAGGTATTGGGTCTTCTCTCTCTGTGAAATCTGGGGAGAAGGAAGATTCATCCTGGTCTGGGGTTCAGCCGCATCAAGTTCAGCTTGACCATACTGGGGAGTCATGTGGCAGGAGGCCTTGAGGCTTAGCTTCCTGGAGTGTTCTTTGGTTCCTGTGTGTCAAAGACAGGACCTGGAATTAGTCCCCAGGGAGCCGACCAAGTAACACCAGACTATCACTCTGAACAAATGACAGGAGGGTCAGTGGCAGCCAGTTCTCTAGGAACCAGAGAAGCCCAAGGATTCATAGCCCTCCCCTCTGCCATAGGGTAGCTTCAGCTGCCCAGTTATCATCTGTTATGGATTTAATTGTGTACCCCGATAAGCCTTATTTGAGTCTTCAAAGACATTAGTTGTTAAGATGAGGCTAAATTGGATTAAAGTGGGATTTCGTCTAACATTACTGGTGACGTGATGAAAAGGGGAGAGTTGTACACTGTGATAGTTTGGAGGTTTTAAGGACCCCAGATGAGATCACGTTCTTGAAACCAATCCACTCCTGCAGGTGTAGACATACTGTGGGTGGGACCTTTTGGTCAGGTCATTTCAGTGGAGGTGTGCACCCGGAGGGTCTCAATCCTCATACTGGAGCCCTTTTTAAGAGCATGAAATAGAGAGTAAGCAGAGAAGCCTTTGAGAAATACACACAAGCTCGAAAAGAAGCCACAGTTGGAGAAGCGAGAAGATGAACGCAACAAAGTCTGGGAGAGAATGACCAGCAGACACCGCCATGTGCCTTCCCACAGGACAAAGAAATGCTGGATCTCCAGCAGCCTTTGTTTGGGAAAAAGGTAAGTGTCCTGTTGATGCCTTGATTTGGGCACTTACAGGGACTCGGAACTGTAAACCTGTAAGCTAATACATCTCCATTGTTAAAACCTATCTGTTTCTGGTATGCTGCATTTGGCAATTTTAGCAAACTAAAACAGACACAGCAGACAGAGAGAAGAAAGCCATGTGACTGAGGCAGAGATCACTGTGGAGTGTGAGCCAGCCAAGGCCAGAAGCCAGGGGAGAGGGAGGCCCGGAGCAGACTCTTCTCTGTACTTCCAAAGGAGCAGGAGCCTGCAGACATATTGACTTGGGGTTTCTGGCACCCAGAACTGTGAGAGAATTAATTTCTGTTACTTTAAAACACCCAGCTGTGGCACTTTTTCACAGCAGCCCTAGGAAACTAAGATCCTGTTCCTGAAGTAATCACCTGCAGGGAGAAAGGCAGAAGACAGAGGTATCTGTCAGCTGAGCATTGGACCCAAACGTTCTCCAAGGACGGTTTAAATGACCGAACCAAGCTAGGCTTAAACCTGAAGAGGGCTCTAAATTATTTCCCCCCTCCAAACTGTCAGTGAGCCCTCAGGGAAGAAACAATAGTTATAGACAAGGCAAAAGGCTGCATATACTTTGTGCACCATATTTGAATGATATAGTGAGTTAAATTTGTGATTTCACTGTGCTTAGAAATGGTTACAATAGTTTCTCGGGAATCTGGAGGACTCAGTTCAATCGCACGTGCCTATCCTTCCGATCAGAAAGCACCAACTTCCTTTTGCTTTCCCCCACTCTAAGAGGAAGATCAATTTTCAGCATGTAAGTCCTATTTGGCCCCCC